>QVIK01000946.1:0-16388 GCA_003957845.1 Oidium heveae | reverse complement strand
AGCGATACAATGTAGCTAATATTAGTTGCCACAGCAACTATCTTTGCTTAGGTTTACGCCTAAGCATAAAATACGGTCAAACCGTGACACAGCGGGAAAGACTCTGTCCAGGGCTTTCATTAAGGCAAGCCCCCTATCGATCACAAAGGTCCACNCACAGCAACTATCTTTGCTTAGGTTTACGCCTAAGCATAAAATACGGTCAAACCGTGACACAGCGGGAAAGACTCTGTCCAGGGCTTTCATTAAGGCAAGCCCCCTATCGATCACAAAGGTCCACGGTGTCACCTTGAACTGATCAAAGCATCCTTTAAGAGCTGCAATGCCCAGAGATAGTTCGCTTCGCGCTCTGCCGCAAAGAAGCAATACGCGAAGGTAAACGTTTGTGAAATGGCGGTGACACTAACAACATGCATCAAAGGAACTCTAAAACGGTTGGTCTCGTATGTCGCATCGATCAACCAGACTGTCCCGGCAGTGAACTTACAGCAGATTTTTTTGCTGATGGTAAAACTATCAGCAAATGCGTGAGTTTTCTTTCGTGGTCAAATTGGGTGTGATAGGACGCATCAGTGCTAGCTTCCAGACCGTCAAGCATTGCCATAACTGGAGAGCGACCAGCCAAAAAATTCTTGCATTCTTTATTGCGGATATTGTACACGTCGCGAGGAGTCACTGTAATATTTTGTTCTCGTTGCATTGCTAGGACGAGCCGCGTAGGAGGCAAACGAAAGCGGCAGAGGCTTAGAACCTCCTCTTCATGCGCGGTAGTGAGAGCACGACCTTGAGGGTGCACCACAGGATCAACAAATGGTTCGTGGCTGTGCTCCACGTTGTTCAGTTCAAGAGCACATACATACGCGTTTTCCAGTTGTTTTCGATAAATTGTCACACTAGATTGGTAGGCTGTGCGACGGCTCCTACGATCTCGAAGGTGTTGAGCTGTTGTGTTTAGCGGTGCACTTACGTTGCAGTAGCAAACAAGATGGAAAGCTTTGATGTCACCGTCTGGAATATTTCCAACCCTCTTGGTATACTTGACCCTAAGAATAAATCCTTCATTACGGAGCTGAGCGACTACTACTCGGCGTGCTTCATCAAAGGTGTTGTGGGTTTGCTCGGCGAGTTCTTGAAGTCGATTCATGGCTGATGTCGTAAAGGTAACCGGTATGAGTTAAGATGGGGTTCAGTCGGAAACAAATCTCATGAGGTCTGGTGTAGCTAAAAAAAGACGATTATATTACTATGAGCCAATCAGACGCCAGTATTTTATGGTAATTTAATTTAAGTGCACAAGGTGAGTGCCCGTTAGCGGAAAGTGAGTGCCTGTTAGCAGCTCCCTTGATTAAACTAAAATAGAGAAAATGCTATCTACTGTTACAAAATGATGATTTAAATAGGTCTTACGATTTACCCCTTTTCCATGAACCAGGATTAGCGCGCATCGCGTAATGATTGAGGCGCGTGCTAGACGCAAGTTCGCTTATTCTTATCAATCGAATATGGCTTAGGTAATTATATACCTAAACCCCCACTAACTGTAGACCCGTGACAGAAGACATAATTTTGAATCTAAGATAGCAAAAGCGGTCTTGTCGGTCATACGATGTATTCAAGTTAGGTCACTAAAATATAATTAATTTTACAATTAGTTGTCGTTCCAAGGTATTTAATTCAGTGTAGCCTTTGATTCTCAAACGTGTATGTTTATAGTTTATAGATTAGATAACTTATATATTTGTGAAGCAGTGATATTGAAAATATTACTTGCTCGTGATTCTTTTTCTACCTTTTCTCTGCCACCTCATAAGTGAAAGCAAGAGTAATGCTTTAGGCGAAAGCCTGCAGACACAATCCTCTATTGTCGCTTTAAACCGATAACTTGACAGGCTGATTGGCGTCTTCATGGATTTTGAGTTTACCTTTACCTATTCGGGTTAGTATGACATGGACATGGGTACATTACACTTGCTTTCCCCCACTCTGAGCTGTCGCTCAGGGTGGGAAGTCCCACGGGTATGAAGTTGTAGAATTTGATGAGGAAATTAACATAGGGCCAAAATTGCATAAAACTTTTCAGAAATCTTTATTTGACTAGCCCTCTTGTCAATTCAATAGAATATAACATCAGCACAACCGGTTGGATAAGTATTACATTCAACCCTCGAATAACCTGGTTTTGCATAACTTATGAATTTTGGCTGAACCGACTCGGTCCAATACTATCGGCAATCCTCGGATAACTTTGCTCACCGGTTCAAGCTAAATTATCTGAGGATCTAAGCCATCCGAGGGTTGATTGCATGCAGTACAGAATCGAACTGGTTTAGCCAAAATTCATAAGTCATTCGAGGGTCGTCTGTATGGAAATAGAAGGATTACTCTTGGTAGTTATTGCTTAGGTTATAGAAGTTCTGCAGGACGGATATAAATTTGTTATTCAAGATGACACTAATCCAGATGGAAAAACACCTTTGCTTTGCTTCACTTCGCTTAGGTGATATTGAGTGGTTGATTGTTGAATTCTCGCTGCCAAATTTGTAACTGCAAGGGAATCGAAAACCGGTAAATATGAATCCGGAATGCTCCTATAATTGGTCTGACGCCAATTTAAGCCAATCAACGTAGAGCAATTAAGTATGTATTAACCGGTTTGCGATTTCCCAGTTCAGCAAAGGAATAATAAAAAATTGATTAGGATTCAATTGATTTTCTATTTCTTCTGATCCTAATGATCTTACAGAGATTTAACCTACATTTAGAGATTCCGCTTCGTACGGCAATTTTTAAAATCAGATGAGTTTAGTGATAAATTTGCCACATGCCAATTGTCAAAAAATCGGATCACATGTATGCTGCTTGTATTACGGCTGAAATTGTGAAGGTAGCATATGTATGAAAAGATCGACATTCTTACAGACGCACGCGCACTCGCGCTGGTTTTTCAGAGATTGATATTGACAAAATTCAGAAGTTTTCAAGATTAAGAAGCGAGCCATATTGTATACTGAAAGGATTTCAAGATAGGTAGATCCATGTGAGCCTCAACATAAATGGCGTCGGCATCACCTCCTAAGCCTTGGCAAAGAGAAGGCCGAGTTACAGGTTCGCACCCAATTTCAAAAACAATCAACATTTCCTAATTTAAATTTGAGTACGTGAGAGAGACTGATTATATGAATTCCATAGAAGAGCCAAATGAAGAACTGAATGAAGAGCCAAAACAAGAGCCCTCATCTGTCTCTGTAGCCACTACCACTACTCCAACTTCCTCCATCCCAGACCTTCCCGAACGACCTCCAAGTCTTAACGCAACGATCAATAGAAATGCTTCTGCATACTCTCAATACGGTGTCAATGGAGCAGGTATTGCGCCGAACTATCCACGAATGCCTGCTCAATACAACCATCCATATTCAAGAATCAATAGTATGAGGTATCCTGGAATGAGTGGAGTTTATGGAATGGGAGGAATGGGAGGTATGGGAGGAATGGGCTATGGCGGAATAGCAAACAGATATAATGGAATTGGTGGCATGGGCGTTGATCCAAATGATCCAAACAGTCTAACTAATGGCTTCACCCGAAACACCCAGGCCACCTTTCATATGATCGAAAATATTGTTGGAGCATTCGGAGGATTAGCGCAGATGTTAGAAAGTACATATATGGCAACTCATTCTAGCTTTTTCGGTATGTATAAGTGTGTCTCTTACAAAGGTCAATTCTCACAACCGTAGCTATGGTTTCCGTCGCAGAGCAGTTTGGAAATTTAAGAAACACTTTAGGCTCAATACTTGGAATATTTACCATTCTCAAATGGCTACGCACTCTTTTCTCGAAATTAACTGGACGCCCACCACCTGCTGACGTAACATCACTAACTCCAAGTGCTTTCGCAAAGTTTGAAGGTCGAAAAACTCTTCCAGATGGCACGATTATTGATTTAGCTCGACCAAGTAAAAAGCCCTTCTTTTTTTTTATTGCCGCGGCGTTTGGCTTACCTTATTTAATGGGCAAGCTCATTCAATCGTTGAATGCTTCACAAGAAGAGGAACAGAATCGCCTGGCTTTATCTGAGCAACTACAGACTGGGCCTGATGGTCAACTTATGCCTCAAAAAATTGATCCTTCGAAATTAGATTTTTGTCGAGTAATTTACGATTTCAACTCCGAGACTGGTGCAAATATGGATGGGGTTGATTTACAGGTGAAAAAGGGTGATCTTGTAGCTGTTTTAAGTCAAAGTGATCCATTGGGCAATCCAAGCGAATGGTGGAGATGTAGAGCCCGAGATGGACGAATGGGCTATATACCTAAAGTTTACCTTGAAGTAGCAAGGAAACCTGGACGACTAATGGCGTTAGAAAACAAAATTAAAAGTCAAACAAATAGGTCAGTAGACAAAAACACAGGCCAAGTTTTAGAAAGCAAAGCTGGTAATTCAACATTAGAGAGCTATCTAAACAGTCGATTCCATTCGTAACAAGGCTCTATCAACATTAAGCGAATTTTATATTTGAAACAAAAATTTATATTGTGCTCTATTTTATTAAATAGTTATGAGTGGCATGATATCTTAATCATTAGTCACTAGTTTATCCCTCTTTTATAAAAAAATCTGTACATATTTTTAGGGCATGAACACATATATAGTGTTCTTTTAATTCTGCCTAATGTAGATAAGTTTAAGGAATTAATATTTTTATCTAAAAAGGACATGCAATTATTATAGCAAAATCGTTCTTTGAACATTCCTATTAAAGTCTTACCACGAAGATAAGATTCAGTATTTATATATTTATTTTGAGATACATATATCAAAAAACAATTATTGCATCCAATATAATAGAAAGATTACTGAATCACAAGCATTATTTTTACATCATTGTATCCAACTCACTGTTTAAAGTCCATATATAAATAATGTGCATTAAAAACATATAGAATTAGTCTTTGTAAAGTAATATTTTTTTAAGATTCGAATTTTGTCGGTATCGTGCATTTTTTTTCCTTTAAATATTTCAAGTAATGCACATATCATCCTGAGCTGAAAGTTCGTGCTTTGTGTGATATTTTTGTTGTAATTGCAGTTAAGAGTAAGGATGAATAAAGAATACTTCTTTTATTGAAAATGAGGAATAAAATGCTTCACAGGAATTCTATTATCATGAAAGATTTCGCCAAAGTTAGAGACATTAATTTTACACAATGAAATTCGATATACTTGGTAACTTATTAATGAAGATGTTAAGGACACGAATAGTTCATAAATGAGCTGAATTCAATTTATTTGAATAAGCACGAGATTATTGCTAGGATCCTCTTATCGCTAGAATTATCTCGATTTCTTTCCATGTATATCTTTCAAGGTCAGATTCCATAGGTTAGAAACGGATCTTCTTCAGACTATAGTATTGAGGTAAAGTAGAAATATCGAGTATCTATAGTTTTTGATAAATGAGTAATGACAACAATTTTTTGCTAATTCTTTAATGAAAACCAATGATATGCGAAACACTAAGATTTAATAAGTAAGATAGTTTTACAGTTAGTGTTGATGATATGTTAAGTATGGAGATAATAGAAGATGCAAAATTGAAGCGAATTCATATCGAAGGAAAATTAATGCTGGTTTCGAAGTAGGCAGATTATTTAAGTATTCAGAAAGAAATGGTAAAATCAATATATAACACTTACATTAAATACTCTTTCGCTTAGATGAGAATGGATTTTTGAAATCAATACTTAGTTCATCTTCGTCATTCTCATCTTCGAGCTTAGAAAGTAATCTCCTACTTTTTTTTTTTACTGTTGACAGAACTATTGGTGATTGTTCAAGTATTTCATTTTTATCACATGTTTTGAAGATAGAATTTTGGCTTTGACTAGGTTGGTCTAAGCTAAGCTCGTCTAGATCTTCACACTTCGGAGACGGTTTGTGCGGATTTAGTATAGCATTCCGCCAAAGTGATTTAGAAGATGTAGTTTTTGCTCCAAGATTAAAATTTCGGTTGGGTGTTACTGGCACCAAAGTTATGTGCTTCGATATGGGAGAGTCTCTAGGGGTATTAATTTTTATTGGCGTACTTATTAGACCCGGTTTTTTGGCGTGTGGATGTGCAGGAAGCTTATTGTTCGTTATTTGATTAAAAATGGGCTTTGAAATAGAGAAATCTTCAGAATTAATTTGATTAACTTTCATGCTACTGGCAGGTTGATTAAATTTCTGTTTTGGTGCCATGGAAGGTTTTCCAAATGATTTATAAGAAATATTTTTTTTAATCTGAATAGGGGACCGAGAATTTCTAGCTTCATTTTTTTCTATGTTTGTTGAAGGTTTTTTTGATAGAGATATTGATGATTCTACCATAGCTGTAACTTGATTACTTGAAGTATTACTTGAAGGTCTTTCGTTTTTCTTCCCGTTTTGAATGGATTTTCTGTACGGGAAGTTTCTATTAATACTGCTTGATCTTATAATACTATTTTCATGGATTTTATAGGCATTAGACCCATCGAGTGGTACATTTTGCTCTAAAGTATCATCTGATACGGAGATCGGTGTTGGCAGATAGTTAGAGCTACGTCTAACATCATCGAAAATCAGGTCATTATTTTTAAGCAACGAGTCAGAATTTGATTCAGATATTTTCTGCGTGTGAATGCTAATATCAGGTATTTGAGATACTTCATACTTTGTGATGCTTGTAAATTCAGCATTTTGTAGTATTTCTTCTTGTTCGCAAGCTGTGCTCCGATGCTAAGATCTATAAGCAGAGATCTTAAATAAACCAAAGGATAGAATACCTTAGCCATGGGCTCTTCATAATCTTTCGAGTCTGTACCACTTGAAAGCGTCTCTCTAGCGGCTAGAATCGGTGGAATTTTTTCTGCCTTGAAGAATTCCGCCTTCCAGTTGGATATTGATGAGTCTCGAGAGATAGACTTGACACAGCCATTAATATTTGTTTCCGTTTTTTGATTAGCATATCCTGGGCTATAGTTACTAAAGTAGCTATAATTATGGCTTTCAAGCTTGTATCGCCTAGCCTCTCTTTCAAGTCCCCAATGTTCGATAGATTTTGAATTAAAAGAGAGATTTGCATGTAGAGTGAATAATTTTTCTGTTTCAACCTTTTCGATAGTATTGCTATTCACATCTTGCTGAGATGAAGAAAGTCTGGGTAGTCGCCATGCCAGCTCAATTTCATCTTCATGAACCTTGTCGTCATAAGATTGGCCCCAAAGTGTTGGCTCTGTATGAGAAGATTCCTTATTAGTGATTTTATTTACTTCTGATATATTTTCAGTATTAGGAAGAAGCGAATCAAAAGTAGAGTCTCTTGGGAACGTATCAAGTTTATTCCTAGATCGGTCTTTGTATGGGAACTTTAGGAACCGATTTGCTCGAACAAATCCTCTAAGAATAAGATCATCTTCATAACAATCACAATCACATTCTGATTCTGACGCAACTTCTTCATTAATCACAGGATTTCCTCTAAGATCTTGTTCTTCATCATCTTCATCACAAATTATGCTACAAATCTTTGGGGAAAATGGGTTTTCCAAAACATCATCGTCAATTCTTGTCTTCTGATTTCGTGTACAATTCCAAACATCGTCTTTTCCTTTACTTTGCATGTGAAGTAAATGTCCATTATCAATAACAACTTCACCCGTTGCTATATCAATCTCATCACCGATACCGTTGAAGTCTTTACTATATTTCTCAAATATTGACTCAAACGTCGCTTTAAGCTTTTTGTCTAGTTCAGCTCTCTTTTCTGCAAGCCCAATTTCAGAATTTTTGTTGCTCTTGTCAAGCTCGTCTAAAAACATGGATTGTTGATACTGGACACGGAAGGTACGCTTAACCGGCGCAGATTCCGACCTTTTCTTTTTGCGCATACCTCCATGTAAACATGAAATGTTATGGCTTTTTCTGATGAGCTAGAAATAAGTGTTGTTAACATTGATTTTCAACATTTTAATTATGATAACGATATGGTCTCTCAATTGCGTAGTGGAATAAACTTCTATACAAAGCGAGATGACCCCATCTAGATATATACATTTATTTTGTTAAGCTCTCATGCGATTACTCTGACAACAATTTTAGTGAATTCAGATTACACAGTGATTAGCTTTTGAGGCAACTATTAGTTATGCAGTGCCAGAAATGTCGTTCACCCTTGAAATTTGATAGTTCATTAGAGGATCTCAGTCCTGCCGCGTTCGACATACTTGTTGGTAAGCTGCATAGGATGGAACACAAGAGACCCGCTGAAAACTACTTTTCCAGGAGCCTCTGATAATTCACAACTTAAACAAATACAGCCGTCACGAGTACCATACCCGCAAGATCGTAAGCAGCTTTATGAAAGAGCTGTGAAAAACGCTTCCCTATCTAACACCCAACGGAGCTTAAGCTCACTTCATCCAAGTCATTATTCAGAAATTTCAAAAAATGGAAGAACAGGAATAGCAAGCCCGGCCATGTCATTTGTAATGCTCTCAGAATCACAGGTTGCATCATCCTCAGGAACTCAGTACTCAGACGAAGCGAACCAACTTATCCACAGAACCAAGATTACAGATAAGCCCGAGGCTCACAGTAATGAAGGAAATACTATATCCCAAGAGGTAGACAGAATCTCTCGGTTATTTGAGATTTTAAGTGCTAGATCCGATATTGACTTCCCAGTGTGTGTTGAATGCACTGATATCCTCGTGAAGAAGCTTCAAAAACGCCATGAAGATGCTATCAAAGAGAGAGATGCATATATTGTATTTCTCAAACATTTAAAGGCGGATATTCCAACTGATGAAGAAGTTCGAGAATCACGAGAAGCTTTATCTAATGCCAAAAGGGAAGAAGAGCGTGCCATGGTAGAGCTCAAAAAGCTTGAGCGAGAAAAAGCAGAGGTAGATGAAGACATACTAAAGCTCGAAATTGAAGCAAGAGCCCTTGATATTGAGGAAGAAAAGTTTTGGCGGGAGAGAAATGATTTTTCAATGAAGCTGACTGAATTCCAAAACGTTCGTGACAGCATCAATCTACAATATGATCACGATAGCCAAATATTAGATAAACTTCAGCGGACAAATGTGTACAATGATGTATTTTGCATTAGTCACGACGGTAATTTTGGGACTATAAATGGCCTCCGCTTAGGTAGACTTTCAAATATTCCTGTAGATTGGCCTGAGATCAATGCGGCATGGGGGCATGCTGTACTTTTACTACAGACAGTTGCTGACCGCTTGGGATTCAAATTTAGAGGTTACCAGCTTAAGCCTATGGGATCAACATCTCGAATAGTAAGTTTTGAAAGTGTCTCGCCTCTCAATTCTCGTGGTAGCTTACACCGCAAATTGTCCACACGACCACCACAAAAGACTATCCTTGAGCTTTATTCTTCGGGTGATATGCCATTGGGGCTTACCTTTATGCATCGTCACTTTGATAATGCTATGGTCGCTTTTCTTGATTGCTTGCGACAACTTGGTACTCACGTAGAAGAAGAGACCGCCAAAGACCCAAACACAAGAGTTCCATTGGCATTACCATACAAAATTGAAGGCGATAAGATTGGAGATGTTAGCATAAAACTAGGAATAGCTCAAGACGATGCGTGGAGCCGAGCGTGCAAGTTTACTTTAACATGCTGCAAGTTTCTTCTGGCTCATGCCAGCAATGTTAATACGACAGGGAGCAATAGAAGAGCGACTTAGAATATGAGAAACCCAAAATCAGACGAGCGAGTATCCCTCAATTCACTGCCCATCAAGGCACCTCCACCAGCCAATCCATTCCGCTTGGAATATAGGTCTATTTCTTAAGCATCATAAGTATATTAATAATTACACATTATGATTAGCATTTAGGAAGTAAAATAGCTGAGGAGGAAAACTAAATAGGCTAGCATGGCTGTCTCTTGACGCCTCCAATTCGTACAATCGAATTTCCATCTCAACATGAAGTAATGCAACAGCCTTTGAGACAGACGTCAATACTGTGAAATTAATGCAATTTAGAATGAAAGTATGGGGTTGAGACGATATTTTATGTTTTTTCATCAAGATAAAACAGTATTTTAACGAAATTATCAATATCAATGGTACAAGAAAATGGAGCTGAACCAGCAATTTATATAGAAGGAAATACCTTTCCGGAGCTATGAAGGGAAAAGCTGGTGACTTATGAAATCTTAAAGGGTAAAGTAATTCGTGGTATGCATGTTTAAGTATCTTTTTTTTGAGCAAGGCTCACAAATTATGTCATTAATCATACACTTGGTTACCACTCTACTAGGGTAGCCTAAAAAAATATTTTAAAAAGACAGCTACATGTAGATTTACTGTGTATACGTTGTGTATACATTGTATATATAAATAAAGTAAAACGTTAAATCCTCACCCCCCTTTCGTTAACTCCTAATCCCCACGTGATCTACGCAAAGTTTTCATTCCCAGCAAATAAATCGTTTTCCTACCGAGAACCTATGCAATCGTGAAAAATACGTCATCAACAGATATAGTTGGTACTCGAATAACCTTTGATTAACAAGACTTGAGGAATATTTCAGGGCTTACACTTATAAAGGACATTTTTAAATATTCTCAGTATGGCACATGATGAAAAGCTGAATATATAATAATATACTTTTGATTAACAAGCTAGAAATATCTAGATATAGATAGCAACTCAGTACCTAGGAAAGATAATATTAGCTCAAAAGCATATCGCTTGAAATAAAAAATATCTCCCAGCCGGGATTCGCTCATCCACTTGCTCTCCATCTGTAGCCACTGTTCGACTTATGAAATGTGGCTTACCTCGGTACAAATTATTGAAGCATCCACTCCAAGCACCCTAAGTGGATAGAGTTGACGTTAGGAAGACCTATGGTACAGAATTGTCTTAGGCTTAAAGTTGATCTAATAGCATCTCTTGCATTTCTTGCCGCATGCCTTATTCGGGAAGTTCCCTCTGATCGAAAGACTCCGCAGCAAAGTACTTTCTACATGCCACCTCTAGTGCATTGCTCTTATTAGAAGCACCTGGAGGCCGACCTTTTGGTCTAATGGTTAAAGGTGCTTGGATACAAGTAGATATACCTGCATAACTGCACTTGATGCCGATATCTCGGATCCGTTTGAATTGTGAACAGTCTGCAGATTTTGGGTGCATTTCCCAGATAGTAATATTCTCATTAAGCCCGTCTAAAATTGTTGAAATTGGTTTATCCTCAGCACTAGCAATTGATTGCGTCTCTAACATATATAGAGAGTCAAAACCGGGAATAGGACAAACTTTGCATCAGAATAGAGCTGTTGTAGAGGCAGCATTAGACTACATATCTTACATCATACCACACGTACCACATTACATCTGAACGCTTGGTGAAAAGATATTAGTAACGAACGAAATGGTCAAGAAGGAGTGTCAGGCGGTCTCCGAATTTGAACCTTTGATGGCCCGCTCCATGAAAAGCAATCTTGATCAGTAATTCACAGAACGGCTAGTTGACTTCAAACAAGAGCTTTCGAGAAATACATTCAGATTACTTGACGAGAGTGGTCCCGCAATGTCTGTTACGCGCCGGCGTCCCATCGAGCAAAGCCAGCGATGTTGTGGGTTTCGTCCAACACACACCTGTACTAAGGCCCAACGTTGCAAATGATGTAGCAAGTCACATGAAGTGCTTCAATTTCAAGTACAAGTACCAAAGTGTTCAAACTGTGCCAGCCCCTATGAATTAATGGATTTAAAGTGCATGGCCGGGCCGTGTCGCCTAAATGGGATTTTGACACTCTGTACACCTGCTGAACTACGAGTAATCAGAGGATTTGGATAACGTGAATTTGCAGCAGCACTCGTAGGGTCAAAGCGTAATAGCATGTACTATCAATGCTGGAAACACCGCTCCAAATATAGACAAAATAACAGTCCGATTCTAAAAGGGTGCTGGGAAAAAATAAGGATTACCGTAAAAGATGTTTTCTAAGCTTGCCTAAATCATAGATATTTTTCTAATTCCTTCAGAGTCGTGGAGATTATTATACTTCCAAAACAGGGACGTGACTTACTATCACCTAAGGGATGGCGACCAATATCCCTATACTATTATCTGAGTAAAAAATTGGAAAGGTTCATTGCTAGAAGAATGTTCTGGTTGGTACCCCAGCACCAGGTAGTTCCTAAGCAGTATTTTGGTTCCTTTCCTAAGCGATCAGCAGTTGACCTGGTTCCGTACGTGATTCCCGATGCCGAAGCAACAATGCGATGCAACAAAGTTATGATAATAATGAGCCCAGATGTATAACATGCCTTTTGATTTTTGTTCTCCATAAACACTTTTTGCGATGTCTACGTAATAAAAGTTGGTCCAGTAAGATATGAGGATGGATAGAGTCAGTTTTAATCCAACGGAAAATACACGTAAGATACCAAGTGGGGACAACTGGAGATAAAGAAATGGAATGTGTAGTCCCCCAAGGATCTCCACTTTCATCACTCCTTTTCGCGCTATATATCACAATCCTCTTACAAGATGTAAATAGGAAAAATATTTTCGGCTATGTTGATAAGATAGTCATCGTCGATGTAGGAAGAACTGCCGCTGAAGCAATGCTGTCAGCTCAAAAGGAGGTTAATAGTCTAATAAAACGAGCAAACGAGAATATGATAGTCTTAAGTTCATCTAAGTCGGAACTACTTATGATAGGAGCAGGACAGAAAAAGAAAGTCGACACGTCAGGACTATGAATTTCGATTTAAAATCACAATTTAAATCCAGCACTGCACGTTAAATGGTTAGGAGTGTGGATAGACCCTCAACTTGAGTTTAAACAGTATGTTTAAGAGTGGTACAGAAAATCACAGCGTATATATCTCAATTTCTGCGACAAACAAAGTAAATCGAGAGGTAACTCCAGGAACATTGATAAATACAATACATGCGCGTTTACTCAGTAAAGCGCCAAATGGTACAGATGCATGGTAGCCAGGACTAACTCGGATTACCACCAAACGAAATAAAACAATCAATACTGATGTAGGCTGGCACGTAGAGCTATTAGATCGCACTATACTCTAAGCAGCTCGAGCAGCGTTGAGGGTCTGGCGTACGACCCTATACGTAGCCTTGCATAGAGAATCCCGGATCCCTCCTTCCAAAATACTTCTACAGCATAGACAACTGCGGACGGCAGCTCTCATACTTAGACTTGATGAGTGGTATCCTCTGTTATTTAGATCATCAGAAACACTAAAAGAGACAATCTCACGTCTGAAACTCTGAAACGGAAAGAAGGACCGCTCTTTTTCATTGCCAGAACGATACCTCACACATTTTCAGATAAAAGTAAATAATTTACTAGACTCAGAAGGATCAGCTTTGCTTCAAGAGCCTTCTGGTGAAACCCAAGAGGAGTTTACTCGGCGAGATAAGCGAAAAGAAGCAAACCGAGCCAAAAATTGGATAGCGAACTTACCAATTAGAGACAGTTTGTGCTTAATCAGATGGTGCCTCATGCGGGTACGCGAGGTTAGCAAGAAGATACAGCTTCTATAAGGGTAGGCAAATAATCGGAAATGCACGGGCCC
Source organism: Oidium heveae (assembly GCA_003957845.1). Taxonomy (NCBI): domain Eukaryota; kingdom Fungi; phylum Ascomycota; class Leotiomycetes; order Helotiales; family Erysiphaceae; genus Oidium; species Oidium heveae. The sequence goes on along the minus strand of QVIK01000946.1, from coordinate 2,770 downwards.
AAAACCGGGGGTAGAGATTTATGACTCAGAGATTCTTGGAGCTCAGCGGGCGCTAGAGGCTGCAATAGACAAAGCAAGGAGTGCTCCCTTAGAAATACTTCTAGATAGTCATTCAGCCATAAATACCCTTAAAATTGGTAGATCAAAATCATCCCAGTCGACAGTTGACAAATTCTTAGCTCAACTCCGAGATTATCAACAGGCAGAACTCCGGTGAATCCCAAATCATTTAGAAATAGTTAGTAACGAGAAGGCCAATAGGCTAGTTAAGAACCCTCTCATAGACATCCCGGCATTTCTCCCTGCTGGACTAGGCGAATTAAAAAATACTCCTTTTAATCAATCAAGAGATGGATCAGAGAACAGAACAGGCAAGCTCTGGATTCGTAACGGCAAAATCATAAAACATGTCGCCACGTAGAATTAGATCTAAATGTGTAACAGAAATGTCTCCCAGAATTAACCCCAACAAGGTGGGCTTATCATCAACTGATTGCAGCAAGAACCGGTCACGGTGACTTTGCTAAATACCATGAAAGACTTAGACATCAAAATTCCGGTATTGAATATTTTTGTGGGTGAGAAAAGCGTCCCTGGCACTTCACGGATTGTAGGCCAGCTCGCTCTGTTAATATAAAGGAATGTAAAGCATGAACCACCACCGAGAGCCAAAGAGTCATTATAAGACAAAGGATGGAACAATTTCACCCAGTTCGTAGCGGTAACCAAATGCCACAGCGAGGTATTGCCCACAATTGAGAGCAATTTGATCCTTAATACATAGATACCTTTTCATCTTGATGGACAAGTAAATGAGGCAATTCGCAGGGCGATTGGAGTATAGGCAATAGATTTCTAAACTTGAAGTTCTTTACGTCATTTGTTTTTATTTCGCTACTTTTTTACCCTGACTTAATATATTCGGTAATGTAGGTAATTGTATGTCTTTAGGAAAACCTCAACGTCTCTGAATGCACATAGGATCCGATGTTGATTATGTGATAGATTGACAAAATTGAACATAAAAATAAACTGAAAATAATACTAGCAATATACTAGCGGTAATAAATAATAATGGATCCTTTTATATAATTGTAGTATGAGCTTCAACAAAACTTGAAACAGCAATCTACTTTTTTAGGGTCGCATGCCTATCTTCAACTCGCGATGTGGCCACATGTTCAGGGTGTCGCGCATTTTGGTCCATACAAAGACGAGTTTTTTTCTTTGTAAGGGGTCCGCACGCTTTAAAGTAAGCGTACCCAGTACCCTTGACATGGCGTTTAGGGTCTACCCGCTTTGCATCGAAAGCTTCGTCTTTATCTGGGCGGTAGTCCGACACCCACTTTGCATGAAATGACTTCCAATCTTCATCTTTTGTAAAATGCTTTCTTAAGTTAGCTAGCAGGTTCTTGTCGATGTGCTAGGTGCACAGAAGGTTTGTTGCTTCCGGAAGAACCAGAGCTATTGGAGCCATTAACGCAAGCTCTTTGTCCATCGCCACAACAATTGATCCGGCAATTCGTTCTTCAATTACAGTCTTCATTTGCTGGAGCGCCCACGAATAATCTTCCTCTTCGTCTTGGCAGAGGAAGGCATAACATAATGAAAAGCATTGATTTGTGCACGATAAATCTATCATAAAGTAAGGGCATTTGATCGATTAGCTGTAGAATCAAATGTACAATTAGGGAAAGAATTTTCATGCTTGTCGATTCGTTTTGTGCTTGAATCTAACAGGAGAACATTACATGACGAGAACTCTTGGGCACGAGGCTAATTACTCCGGAAAATGAGGGTGCATAAATTTTGTGCACGTAATAAGCCCCACTTTTATAACTCACATATCGTTATATAGCATGTTTTGGACTAGACTATTACTAACATGTTGGTTCATTTTGATGGTTTTAAAGTTGGAGGTATCTAAAAAGGATGGATTAGCTAGTTTCGATCCAGGGCAGTGTGATAGTATACAAACGTATATCCCAAAATTCAAAAATCTTTTAGGTATGTTTCAAGGCCATCAGAGTAAATACAATAAAGATTGAGCCGATGATGATTTTTGGAATTCTGGTAATTAAGATTATGGGTTATAGGGCCAAGCGGGTAAAACAGGAATGATATGTGAGTTATAAAAGTGGGGCTTATTACGTGCACAAAATTTATGCACTCTCATTTTCCGGAGTAATTAGCCTCGCGCGAACTCTTGGTTTATTGATACGCATGTTTTTGGTGCAATCAGCAGGCGGCTTAGCTAATGTTGAGGGTCGTAGCCTAATTTATGCTGAACCTTGTTTTCTTGCACAGTTTCTAGCAGCGCTTATTCAAGAGCTCAATTTATAGTGGAACCTCTACCAGTATCTATAATTGCCTGACACCTAGTAGACAATCCAAAGAATTGACCACTAATTTTTAAATTCTAGAGTAGTTGGCCCTTGGCCTATTCTCTACGCTATATCATAGTTTCTTGGAGAAAAGGAGACTTCTCATGCCTTGTATGGCTCTTTTAGCCTCTTATCCAGAGCTCATTCTGAACTTCTCTCTCACCAATACCAAGGTTCCTGTAAGGATCGGCGGGAAGTTCGACGTGGGTCATCCTTCGGTAATTGCTAGTCTGTACTTCCTGTAAATTGTTCCTCTGTACCCCCTGATCATATAAGCCAATTAAATGGCCCGAAACGCAAATCCCTAAATCACCATCGCAAATTCTTGATTGGTTCGTCGAAGACGAACCAATCAAGAATTTGCGATGGTGATTTAGGGTGATTTA
>QVIK01000945.1:6106-16425 GCA_003957845.1 Oidium heveae | reverse complement strand
CTGCAAAGTTTAGGGACCTGGATAGCCGGTTTAAGCTACCAGGAATTGAAGATATAATATTAACTAGGTTCACTAGGTGAACCGACATATATTGTGAGAGATGTCGCGCTTTCTGCTGTGCTTAAGGAATGTCTTCTGCTTTTTGCCTTGTTTGTTGGCTCGGACCTTATCGATGAGGAGTTCTGAAAGGCAGTGTGAGCAGTAAAATGTTGTTAGAGAATCCATTTTGAGTTAAGTTTCTAGAAGTTAAGTAAATATAAGCGTAGTTAAGTACATTGTAGAATTGAAGGGTAAATAGTGTCGTGATAATAAATCGCGCCGCGCCGTAGGTATTCCTCCCTTCCTGATACGATTTGTAACAATAATTAAATTTGTCAATAATAATATATTGTCTTACCTTCACTACAATTTAGTACAATTCAGATCACGTACGGTTGAATGTTTTTCTACTCTTTACGGTTCATAACTGTAAGGCTCATACTTCAACAAAATATTTGAACCATTTAATTAAGTTCTTTCATCATTATCAGAAATATCCAGGGGCGCCGAATTAATCAAAGTTTAATCTTAAAGATGTGACTTTACAATTTAATCTCTCGATTCTCATGGATAAAATGTATATTGATAATGATAATGGTCATGTCTAAAATATCGTTTACAAAGCAACTAATTTCCAAGCATTTACATGGCTAAAATATATTTCAACAAAACACACTTAGGACACCATACATGCTTGCTGGATAGATAACTATATTGAATCTCTAGATTGTAATATGGCAGATGCTGCTAAAAATTTTTTAATAAAAATTTCATCATTATACTTCCCTGATTGCAGTTTCCATGAAAAATTATCCCGTCGAAGCGCGTTAGTTCATGGTGATGGTCGAGCATTACCATCCCCGTCTTCCTTGGGCATATAAAATTATGCTGAAACCGTCACATATGATGAAGATTCAACATCTTGACAAAGTGAATTAAGGTATCAAAATTTACCTTCATGATATTTTAATACGCTCAACGAAGTTGCGATTTTAGAAGCTAACAACTATATATCAGCCTTCATTTGAATAGTCACGACAAATAGATATCCAAGTTGTCTTTAAATTTGTGTATTTAAATATGCTCATTTACTAGGTACTCCTTCTGGAACTAAAATTATCAATTTAAGGTATGTTAATGAAGTGAAAAATAATGACACTTAATAAGCTTCAGTGATATAACTTGTGTAATTCCCAGATTATGCATAAATAAGTATATAAACCAATAGTTCGTTTACCCAATATCGAAAGCATTATGGCGCAGCGGAAGCGCGCCGGGCTCATAACCCGGAGGTCCCTGGATCGAAACTAGGTAATGCTAATAGATTTGAATTTCTCAAAAGTAATTCATTTTGGGGAAGTGTATTTGATTAAAATGAAAGCTTGTTGAACCAAAATCTCTACTATCGTTTTAAACCGATAACTTGACAGGCTGAATGGCAACTAAGTATTTTTTAAGTTCACCTTCCCCTATTTGGGTTAGTACGATATAGACATGGGTGTCATTACATTTGGTTTTACCCCCCCCACCCTGAGCAACAGTGAAGGGTTGCAAGTCTCACGGTTAAGTGTAATGAATAAATGAGGGATGTCCCTCAACTCAAGGATAATTTTCTACTATAAGGTATCCCAATGTGATCAACAATCTCAATGATCTACGATGATTGGGTTGGATTACGCCAACGCTTTAGATTTTTCGAAAATATTAGTTCCATCAATCCGAATCTTGTACTGGGAGTGATTCGGAATGTAAAAGGGGTTAAGATCAACAAGCAGCTTGTACCGATTTGGTTTTTCATCTTGTGTCGAAGTGTACTCTAGTTTGGTAGATTCAGCAGAAGTTGAAATTAGTGGAATAGAAATTAAGGGTGGGCTTTTGAGGTGGCGAGATTGTGGGCAATGGTGCATTAACATCTGGCTCTAATTTCGATGATGGTGAAATTTATAGTTTGGCAGGTGAAGGAGAGCGTGAGCGTCTTGGCATGATNTTAAGATCAACAAGCAGCTTGTACCGATTTGGTTTTTCATCTTGTGTCGAAGTGTACTCTAGTTTGGTAGATTCAGCAGAAGTTGAAATTAGTGGAATAGAAATTAAGGGTGGGCTTTTGAGGTGGCGAGATTGTGGGCAATGGTGCATTAACATCTGGCTCTAATTTCGATGATGGTGAAATTTATAGTTTGGCAGGTGAAGGAGAGCGTGAGCGTCTTGGCATGATGTTGTGAAGACAAATTCCGTCTAGGAGATTTCTCAGAGATATTTTGTATTAAATAGACACAAATTCTCAGGTGTTGGAAGAAAAAAAAAAAAGCTTTATTGTTATGGATAGGAATAGGAATTATATATAGCAAGCAATAATTTGGAATGTATAGATTTAATAAAGCTTAAGCTCTAGGTTACGGGATGTGAAATATTTATATATACTGTAGTATTCAACTTCCTGGCCTCAAATCCTATTAGCTTCATTCCTAGCTCCAATGTGAACCAACTAGTAATCTCTAACCGTCACAGATAGAGATCGAGCATTTTTAAATGCTATAGGCTATATTTTTCCAAATGTGAACAGTCGAATTTCCAGTAGTATCCAATCCAACTTATAACTTGAAATTTTACAAGGATTTAAGTATTTAAAATTTTGATGGAAATCATTATTTTTAGTTGTCTCTTGTATTATAGACATGTCTTACAAATAGTTAACGATAATACTTCACGCACTCCTGGTGGAAAAAAAAAGTTTTCTGTCGAGCGTTATTGAAGCCTTTAATAAATACAATTTTACTCAAACTCAACAGGACTACCAGCCCGTTGTATAGCGGCACTGTTTGTGTATTGACTTCTCGATTTTAAACGGTTGATAAGGGGTGTGTTTCCTCAATGATCATACTTGACTGTAGGACTGTTTCGGTGCATTCAAGTGATCACCCTCTCCGGTAATGGTTAAAATTTTATTTTCAATTAATAGTTATGCATCCAGCTCTTTACCTGTATTTATTGCATAAATATTTGTTCACTATGCTGTGGCTGAGACTCCGTGGATGAGCCCTGCATAGCTTTTAAAAATTGCGTTACGTACTGACCAGTGCTGGTCCGCAGCCAAAAGTGTGCAGGTCCTTAAAAATACCGAGTGAGAAGTCCCACGGGTATCTGCTTTGTACAACGAGTACAAATACCGAATCCGTTTTGATAAAAAAGGGTTTTCAAACTCCTTCCAGCCAGTGATCACCAGCGAAGTTTACATGTGAAGTTCGAAGTACATAAAATTTGAAGTCATTCATGGATTTAAAATAAACAGTACAAATCTAAAAGGTAAAACGATGCTCTCGAATCAATTGTATATAGCATTACCTAGTTTCGATCCAGGGACCTCCGGGTTATGAGCCCGGCGCGCTTCCGCTGCGCCATAATGCTTCTGGGAGTTTTTGTGCTAGAATAATACTATATAAAGTAATAACTGAATTTAAAAGAAAAATATAGTATATCGTTGGACAGATGTTTGGCAACTTATTCCCAACGTTATTTCCATCACTTACACTATGCCCAAGGTATTCGAAGCAACCTATATTTGAGATCGCTTCAGGGGTTTACCCACTTTATATTATTTCTAGCCTTAGGTTCTAGGCAGAGTTTCGCACCAGGAACTTTTCATTTCCCCGCATTTAATTGCCGATTTTTTTCTCTACCTGGCGATATCTACTGCCATACTACTCCAGCTTCGAGTTACTATACCTACGGTATTCGAAGTAACCTACATGTGAGATCGTTTTACGAATTTATGAGTCGTATTCGGACCATACCAGAAAGAAGTCGGGCTGTTATAAATGCTTGTGGTGAACCTACTAGATTCTAGCCATCTTGAGTTGTGTAAATTATTGATGTTATGAACTGTGATATAAGTTATGCACAACAAGCAAGAATTTGGAATATAAAGATTTAATAAAGCTAATGATCTAAGCTAATAGACAAAGAGTATTTATGTGTATTCCATGGGGGTTAACTTCCTGGTATTAATGTCCATTTACTGTATTATTAACTTCTATATGATCCACTTAACAATCTCCAACGGATAACCCGATATGAGCACAAATGTGTGCCGGCTGCGGCATCTCCGACGGATACCCCGATATGACTACATATGTCTGAACCACGGGTTAGGACATACTCCACTGTATATCTAAGATCTGGAAAATTCGCTTAATGTTACAAATCAGGCTTAGAGCCTATAATAGAAATAGAAATAGAAATAGAAATAAACTTATGCTTCGAATATGCTGGCCAATTTTTGTCATATAAATTCTACAGTTCTACGAGGAGATCATGAATGAATCAGGCTAGACTAAAAAACATTTACACCTTAAATCCCTGTCTTAATTCATGCGGTGCTCCGAATACCCTAGACGTAGTGTATTAATTTTCTTGGACCTCAGAATCTATGTGTCCACTTTGGGAGGGACCCCACAATGAGGTTCGCTTAAACCCACTATTAAGAAAAAATCATTTTTGTTTACAAGCAGAAGGTTAATAAAGGTAGGTTGCATTTACTGAACGACATAGATATTTTACGTAATCATATAACATAGTTAGATTTCGGAGCCGGATAATTCCGGATCTAATCACCGTGGCAACGACCGGTAAGGCTTAAATTTCAAACAGCAATAACAGACAGTCAAAGCGATATTATTCATTGGTATGTATGACATCGACATATTAGGGTCTTTTTTTCGAACTAAAACAAAATTTGTGAAAAGTGCCTCACTATGGGAAGAGTATAATTTATATAGAGAGCCGTTCAACAGCACTCATCCGCCTGTATCTGATTGGGCTGGCGTAGTAAACGGTTTCGTAATATTGGCTTTTAGTCACAAAACACGCGCGCGTGCTCTACTACAAACTAGTACAATAAATTTATTTATATACTTAAAGCCAATCTGCTGCATCATTATACAAAGCGATTGCACGAAATCTTATCACGAGCATACTTCTATTTCTAGAGCTATAAGCTATTTCCACAAGAATTCACAATTTGCAATATAGTGGTAGAACTGATATGTAGTACTGCACGCGCGCGTGTTTTGTGACTGAAAGCAAATGTTACGAAACCGTTTACTACGCTCGCCCAATCAGATACAAGAAGGTGAGTGCCGTCGAATGGCTCTCTTTATATAAACATTAACTATATGACAAAATAATTCTTTTGCTTTCCTATCACAATTTAGGGCGTCAAATTTGAATTGGAGACGGTGACTTAAACTAATCAAATTTTTACTAGAATTTTTCATTCTTTTTTCAAGAAATTCAATAAAATTCATTAAACGAATAGACCCTATACCTTTTAGTACCCAAAAATGATGACATTATTTTCCGAATGCCTTAAGTTCGTAAAAACGGGCCATAGGATAAATGATAAGTGTGAATAGGCCTGATAAAACAACGCCAACATCGCCACCGATACCGCCGAATTTTTTAGCAATAGGACCTTGGAATCATTCGTTAGTATAGTGAAACAAAATTCATAAATTCCAGCCTTAAAATTTAGGAGTGTAAAGTTTTTACTTACCAATATAGAGACTTTGGGACATCCCAGTAAGACCACCTCCCAGATAGCTTACGAGTAATGTAGCTACAGCTGCAATCCCCCATGGTAATTTAGAGGGAATATCCCAAAAGTCTAAATTATAGCCGGAACGCCTTCGAAACACTTGATCTTCAATTCCTAAGATCAGAGCGAAGGAGATTGCCCAGTAGCCTAGCATACCGACAAAGTTTGCTACGATATTGGATAAGTTTTCACGTCCAATGACGGCAAGAACGGTAATTAGAACAGTATTTAGAAATGACCAAACAAATCGAGGTACCGCATGAAAACAGTCACCAAAAAGTTGGAAGGAGAGGCCCACGGAGTAATTTACAACAACATTATTAGCAAGGACTGAGAAAGAGAGCAAAGTGAGAATCGTTTTAGAAAGAGCTGTCGGGTAGTAAGAAGCTCGTAAAATACCGCCCAAGCCATGATCACGATAAGCCTCAGCAAGTACTGGATGTGCGTAAGTGATGAGTCTGGAGCCGGTCTCAGAAGTAGTATTAAATGCAATATTGCCAAGACAAGCACCAACAATAACTGTAAAAGCAGTTGGAATAACCATACCAAAAATCGTGAGAAGGTAGATCTTCAATTTAGGCGTGTTGGCTGGGTAATTACAGAGATAATCGGCTGCAACTGTTCCCCACGATGCAGAAGATGAAAAATTGATCGAAAGAAAACTGATAAATGCGCCAACATGGGCAAGGCCTGTCTGAGTAGCTGGTCGGGAAACATCGACCTTACTACCAATCTGACCAGCCAGAATGCAGAGAACGATGAAAGAGCCAATCCAGGCATACTTTACATAAGAATGAATGACTTGAAATCCGAATATTGAAATTACATAACTGAGTACCCCAATAAAGATACAACCAATACTCAACGACAGTTTATACTCAGAAACTGATGAGAGTAGCTGGCCAACCACGACTGCATTAACAGTTGCATAGCCCGTGCCAGTTACAATATTAATGAGAGAACAGAAGTTTGCTCCATAGAATCCGAATGAGTAGCGAGAAGTTGCTATAGCACGCAGTCCAAGCTAAATTCGAGAAATAAGTTAATTAGAAAATCTAATAAATTCCACGATTGTAAATGTTCCCGTCTTCGCAACATATCATCTAAGAAAGGAAAGGAAATTTGATTTGCTCTTACCTTCGGACCTAGCATCCCGCATGTAGCTGAGCAAAAGGACCCGAGGAATGCGCCAAGAACTATTGCGACTACACTTTCACAAAATGTCAAGCCGAATTCCGGGCCGAGCATGCCCATAGGAAGAGCACCAACGTGACAAGTAAGTGACCACCACATTAGGAACATATTTATTACAGATGGAGGAACCTTTTCTTCTTCAAGAATGCGATCGATTCCCTGAGTCTCAATGCCCATCTTTTGGTCGAGCCATGATTCCATGCGCTGTAATCTTCCTAGTAAGCCATTGCCATCTGCCCTATGTTGATTATTATGGTTTTTATTATTCTCAGCTTTAGATATTGAATAGACATTATCGGATGATTCGGCAAGAGTTGCTGGCGATGTTGTATAGGGTACTTTAGTCTCACAGATCGTTAACTCGATATCTTCTGTCCTCGCGGAGGTATTGAAAGCCATAGCACGAGCCGCCACAACCTATCGAGGTTCCCTATAGATAGCAAAAAAAAATTAATGTTTACATGAAGATATCTATCTGACTATCTATCTACCTATACATGCGGGCTAAAATTTACCTAGTTCTATGAAGGAATGGCGCCCAGGATGGCGATTGTTTTTAATTCAATTAAAACGTAATCAAACTGATCTCATTGTCCGACACTAGAATTATGCACTTCCTAAATCATATCCAGGACGCTTCAACCCTCATGTTGGGATATGATTCGCTATCTCGCACCCCGACTCCATACCGGACGGGCTAACAGCTCACAAGTAGTAGAAAATACTTGACAAGGGGTAGAACTCAAACTATCAACACCAATCATTTATTACATCTTCAGCCAACCAGGCTCGGCCGGTAATTTCTACTCTTTATCCCTACTAAAATCTGCCAATTAGACAGCAAGATATCCCCTCACAATATTACGAAATAATTTTGTTACGTTTAATTGGAGCAGAAGCGGCACTGCATCGGATTATTGGCTTAGCAACAACTACAGGGATCTCTTACATTTAGGCTGAAGAATTAAAAAGGTTTCTCTAAGTCGACTTGAAGAATCCTTAAGTCGACTTTTTTTACAAGGACAGGCAAGCTTAATCCTTGTAACTCTCTTAGCATAATTTCTTGTACGAAGAGGTGGGGATGGCGTTAGACAGTACGTGTATACTTATAACTTCCGTAGGTTATGTTGAATTTAGGATGTGTTTAAACTTAAACTACACTTGAGGTTGTTTCGTATTCTTGCCTCTGTGACCTGATTAGTAGTTCCTAGATAAATGCAGGTGGAAATTTTAATTTAAAAATTTTGTCATGAAAGATATTCTTGCACTTTGATGCTTTGATACCACTTTGTGATGCCAAATTAGTATAAAAAAAGAGCGTAAGTAGATAATTCCTAGGTTTTAGTAGATCCATATTACAAATCTATATAACGCGTGAAATTCCCGCTTTACTCTATTTATGTTGTAATTCTAATCTTAGTTGTCAGTAACTGTCCATGCACACTAATTGTGCATGCTAGATATATTGGGCTTCATTGGTTTCCATGGAAACAGGAGACATCAATTGGAATACAATGGAATAGAATAGTATAGATACCTCCTCTCCGAATACTGAGGATCAAGAGAAGATACTAGTAGGTAGAACTAGTATAGAGTCGGGTATCGATAACACATATATAGAGGGACTTTATTTTTCTGTGAGATGGGAAAGAAATTGGAAGGATTTGATGTCTGTCTTACTAGGCTCTTCGCTTACTGCTTTGTTTACTTTTTTCTCTGTAAACCAAGAAATAATGATATATATTTATGTGAAGTCCGCAAGATAGAAATTTTCTCATTTTGTCTTCAGTACACTCTTTTCCTGTGAAAACTAGTCACCAATATAATTATTCTTAAAACAATAGCTCCCTCCTAGAATCACTAGGCCCTTTTCGGTGCTTGTTATCACCTTAATCTCACCTGATTAGATCAACTCCCCAGTCATTGTCACCCTTGAAACCTGGCAGTTAGAGACATATAGTACACAGTCACGCAGATATATTTATTATTAAAGACTTCTGAATAAAAATGACTTACTAGTTTCTATATCTAAACTACTCTCTACAAAAGTCCCATATCAAGGTACGCTGCTAGACTTCAAGCGTTTAGGAACTCGGAGTTTCCTTGTGACGCCATAAGCTATTGCATAAATACCTAGTTAAATTTTGCGGAAAAACTGGTCTCTTGCTACGTGGATGATATCCCTCATTTTCGTAATCACAATGAAAGTCGACTCGAAGGGATGCACTAAAGGACTATGTTCAAACTTCTGCCGGTGACTTACAAACTGTTTTTCGAGAGCTTGATATTTTCTGAGCAAACCAACGCCAAAATATTCTCATTAAACAAACTCAGCAACAGAGGGCAAGAGGAGATGTGGCATTTAGGGCGCCCTTCGAAAAAAAAATAAAAATAAAAATAAAAGATTATGTGTACGATATTTGTTTTATACACATCTGGAATGAGTACAAAAAGCTTGCGAAGAATGTATCTAGGCCCGAGAAGCCCTGTACTGAACTAATCAAAAAGTCCATAGGAATACCATTCTCTCATGATATACGGTTATTAAAACCATCAGGAAGAATCAATACTCAGCTCCATGTGATTCATATACACTAGTTTTTTGAGAGACCAGCAGTTGGATAGACCTTCGAAAGTGACGATATGCTCATTTTCCTCGACCCCAAGGCGCGAAATAATGCAATCGACAAGTGTAGAGCGATAAAGAAGGGGGCGTTTAGAGGTTGTAGAGGAATTCCGTAATGCGCATAGAACACTATCTAATTTCGAACGAGAATCTCATGATTACGCAACAGCATCTACATATGCTGATCAACTAATTGCTTCATCGGAAGCTTGTTGGCAATTAGATTGAGAAGAAGTGGCCTCAACCCATCATCGAGAACGCCTTGAGGCATTGGTAAAGGCAGTACCCATACCTCCGATAAATGTTTCTACAGCGCCCGAATTCCGCTTATCAAGTCCTCATCCATCTATGGCGGCAACTCATATGCCGATATATTCTCAAAGATCACAATTAATTTGTCAAATTAGTATTTTACAATACCAGCAGGGTAAACCTGATTTCGGGTTTAACTACCAATCCAACAAGCTAACGTATTTATTCCTTTTTTCTCAAAAACCAACCCCCACCCACTTCCGTAATCTCAAAATTTCCACTAGTTGGCTGGAGAAGGTTCGTTGTCAACTATTCAAGCTACGTATTCCTTGATGAAGAGTGACTTATTCCAACCTACCAGGTAAGTGCGAATGCTCTCAGTAACTCGAAATATCATAGCTATCTATACTGAGGTTTCTTCTTAGAGTAGAAATTTGAGCTTTATTATGCTTCAAGCAACATAGTAGAACACAGATATAGCTAGCAGGGAATATCCTCAGACGCATGAGATAATAGATGCTCTAAAAAAAAGCTTTAGTAAATATAACCTCTAAGTAATCAAAATTTCCTATTCTAAAAAGAATTTTAATTTACATATTTTGGTTTTTTTTTTTT
>QVIK01000944.1:0-16444 GCA_003957845.1 Oidium heveae | reverse complement strand
GCTGACGGGTCGCAATGACATCTGCAAGTTCCTTTGGGAGGAACGCGTTCTCGATTTCAGGTTTTTCCCTACTACTCTGAATAGGTCTTTCTGTAACAGGTCGCTTGGAGGGTGCAACAGGTTTGAGGATTTGTCTGCTGCCCATTGTCTTTGGTGGTGTTTCTAGGTTTGACGGTGGTGAAGGTGACGCGATAGGGGGAGGGGGATTGGGAATTGGGGGAATGGGGGGAATGGGGGGTGTTTGATGACTTGATTCCGTTAGAGGAGCTTGAGATTCTTGAGATAATTCCATTGAATCAGTCATATATATGCCTTGTATGAACTAAAATGATAATTTTGAAAGTAGTATGTGTCGTACGACAGGCTGGTCAAACATTGCCTAATTAGGCAGTAATGGGTGGTTAACGGAGAAAAATGAGGGCCAGTATGGTGGGAGGTTGATTGAGTATGATAATGATTAGATAGAGTAGATAGGGTATGTATATAAAATAAGTATGATAATTAGGTTGTTAATCTAGATGGGTATANGGAGAAAAATGAGGGCCAGTATGGTGGGAGGTTGATTGAGTATGATAATGATTAGATAGAGTAGATAGGGTATGTATATAAAATAAGTATGATAATTAGGTTGTTAATCTAGATGGGTATATGTTATGAATCGTATCTGCTTGAAAGTCGAAGCCAGAAAGCAGTAGAGGTTAAGCTGTAAGTCACTTCGTAGAAGTCTCAGATACGAATGATAAACGCAAGATGGGAGGAGTCAATTTATGCCATGAGATTGGACCAATTGTTGTCGAAATGAAAGAATGATCGGTATATTTTTTAGATTGTACTGGATGTAGAGTAGGCTTATGGGGTAATTCCAGCAATTGGATAAAGCCATTGTATTGACATTGGAGTCCGAGTGCATGGAACATAGTTTGACCCAATGTCAAATCTCCAGGAAAAGTGTTGTCAGGTGTTACACCAACAGACATGGTTATTGTAGTAGACCATTTGCTATTTAATTTGGTTACTAAATAGAATTGTGCTTTAATAATAGCATCGTGTGTAACTCGTGGGCCTCGTCCACCAATACCTGCCATTGTCGAAAAAAATCAGAAATATAAGGAGCAAGTTTTTTTGCAAGTGAAACAGATACATAGCAAGCGGGGCAACCATAATCAAAAAAAGTAAGAAAATTACAGTAGGAAATCAGGAAAGATGGGTCAAAAATAGATTGTGTGGTTTTCCAAAACCTTCACGTAATGGTTCGTGTTGAGGATTGGTTTCGTCACCAATGCCCACTGCCACATAGTAGACATTATGGCTCCATCATTGCGATTCATCTAGATCCTCAAAGTCTAGTTCTTCAATTTTGTCAAGACTCTCATCTTGGTAATTACACTCCAGAAGGTTGTAATTTTGTAGATCTAACATCGGCTTTTCGGTCATATCTTTAGTGTTAACTAAATAGGTTTTGTTAGGGCGTTGACTTTGCGTATTCGTTTTTTTATAATATTGCGCGTTTTTAGGATGGGTTCGAAGAGCGTTAAACTTTCGGATTAGGTTTGATGAAGATCCATTACTATTAAAGTTTCTGGCTCTGTTAAGATTGAAATTGTTTTGTCTGCTCGTATTTTGTGTGACATTACAATTATTTGCCCAATGTCCTTTCTGTCCACAGCGATAACAAGAATTAAATTGGGTCATAAAAATTGGGTCATAATGATCATGCGAATAGCATTCCTCTTTGGAAGGAAATATATTAAAATCGCTAGGAAGTGATGCGACGTTACCATTGGGCGTGGTTGTTGTTTAGTTGTTTGAAGTAAATGTGTGGTTTTCAGTCGACCATTTAATAACTTGTGAAGCAGTTTGTACGGCTATTTCTATGATCTCGTAATTATTGGATGACTTGGTGTTTTGATATATGAGCGTCCAGATTCGAGGAAGATGGTTCATGATAAGTTCTTTTAGTAGTTCTCTTGTCGAATCGGATCCTCGATCAGTACCTGAAAGCTTGTAAAAAGTCTCCCGTAGCCGCCAAGTAAAAGCGTGGGGTGATTCATTCTTGTTAGGAATGATTAGTGAGAATGTCATGAAGGGACTATGAAGTACGTTGAGTCGCTGCATTATGGTGAAAATCGCCTCTAGAAGTTCAATCCAAGTCTGATTTCTTCTAGAGAACCATACTCGAACTTCGTGGAAATCTCCACCCATATCTATAGTTACTCTTTTTGCCCACATATGATATGGGATTAATGCCATTTGTAATGCATTTTGTATTAGTAGGAGTTTATCAAAGATTTCCGCGTTTGCGACTACTAATCGCCACTCCGACTTTAAAACGACTTTATTCTTAACACTCGCATATGCGTCGTCCTGAATATCTTTTGGGAAGATCGCTTCAGGCCAAGCTCTCTTTACATACTTTTCGCTGATGGTTAGATTATCATTATTATGGAAATCGGAGAGTTGAATTCTCCCTTGATTGTCCCTTTTGATGGAATCTACTTTTTCATCTTTCTGGACTGACTTTTCCTTTGGCTCTTTAGGGTCTTCTCGAGCTTTGTGTTGAGAATTTAATGACTTTTGGATTTGAATAACAATCTTCTCAATATTAGTATTTCTTGTTTCAATTTTATCTAATCTTTGTTCAATCTTTTCAATTCGACCGTCAGTATTAACGTGACCTAGTTTAATAGTTTTCTCCTGATTTTTGAACCTTGTGTCTATCTCTATTAAACTTTCGTTAAGTTTCTTGTTTAGAGAGAAGATATAAGGGGGTCCAGAAGTGTTAGAGTCAGACATTTTATATTGTATTTTTTTTTTTTTTTTTGAGTTTTTCTCTTCAAAAATAATTATTTTTGAGGTTCTAAGGTACCAAATTGTGAATTGTAAACTGTAATTGTTCAATTGATCAGATGAATTCATGATATTCTTGTATTACTAATAACTTATGACTAATCATGTTGATGACTAATAAGATACCTATTTGGGAATAGCGTCAGGAAAAGGGATTATTTATGTATATAAGCTCCCTTCTTCTGGTAAGAAAAGAACAACCTGAATTTTACTTTACTTTATAATTATTGCTACTGCTATAACAAGCTTGTGATAATTAAATATACCTAAGTATTCCGAAAGTAATTATATATATCTTAGTTACAAGATGTCTATGGATTTCAACTATACTTCAATATAGTAAAATCTATGACGATATGTAATTATCAACTTTTAATACACCCTCTGGACGAATATATAAATATTCGTCGGTACCCCTATTTCTAAATGTTCAAGCTTCTAATTACTATTCTAGCTGAACTGTCATTGAAATTACCTAATTTCGGACATGGGTCTTGATTACTAATAGGGTGATCTGGTTTACGGAAGCCTCAGGGTAATCGCCAGCCAAACGAGCGTCCACATAATTAGTCATCTTCTTCCAGCGATTGTGTTAATATTAAAAGCTTCCACGAACCCAAACTCTGAAAATATGATTAGTAGATACTAATTTACATCTTTACTAGTTTATAAAAAATTCTATGATTTTATTCAGTTGCTAGACGCTGGAGAGTAAAGATTCGGTAATCGTGTGAACACTTGTTTTGCATAATGTATATCTTCTATATTGAAATTCTGCTACGCATTAGCACAAAATTTCCGTATCTAGGGCAACACATAATTCAAAGGGATTACGTGAGTATATGACGTAATGAGATTGAGAATTAATGAAATATCACGTGGGTAGAAATTGTATAGAAAAGGGTTGGGAACTGTTAAGTTATGTTATAGTTATGAGCTATATGGATAGGAATTGGTATGTAGAATACGGTTTACTAATGAAGTTGGGTAGAAGATTGGAGTTATTGAGCGAATGTATTTAGACTATCTGAACTGTAATGGATATGTAAAGATGAACGCATGTTTGTACAATACAACTACAACACACTATGAGTGCATAACCATTCAGTGTCTATACTAGTTGTGTACCATGTACCGACCTCATTTAATCCTATAGCTCCCTCTCATGCTCTCATTAGTACGACATGTGTGTGCATGATCGTGAATAAGCATGACTTGTGTAATGCAATTATAGAGACTTGCTTACAGCCCCAGCTTTCCTGAATTAACTGAGATTTAAAAGTTACCCGTAGAGATTGACAAGTAGTAAGTATTTGTTATAGATTATGAGCTGGGAAGGTATTAGTGGGCATGTGTTGCAGACCTTTTGCATGTAAAGGAAGATAGTAATAGCTTAACTAGTTTGTTGTAGAAAGGTAATGTTATGAATATCTATTGATTAAGTTAAGGTTAAATGCAAAGTGAATATTCTACAGAATTTATAAGTTTGTGTGCTACTGTGCGCTCGCTTATTCTTCGCTTACGTTTACATAACTACCACTAGCTCAGAAGAGCAAACAGCACACACATCACACGCAACAGCCAAATATACTTGTGCTAGGTGCAACACTATATACAATAGTATTGTAGAGTATTAATTGGCCTGAAAAATTTAAGGGCCAATTGAAGATTAAAATGGCCCAGAGTTGTGCAAAGTTGGGGGAGGGGAGAAAGGGGCAAATAATATATCCACCTATATCATTTGTATTATTATCATAACCACCATCATAGCCACCACTGTCATAGCCACTACTACCATAGCCACTACTACCATAGCCACTACTGTCATGGCCACTATTATCATTGCTACTAATATCATAGCCGTTACTATCAAAGTCACTACTATCATAGCCATTACTATCAAAGCCACTACTATCATAGCTATTGCTATCAAAGCCACTAAAACCACTACTATCAAAACCACTACTATCATAACCACCACTATCATAGTCGGCACTGCCATAGCCATCACTACCATAGCCATCACTACCATAGCCATCACTGCCATAGCCATTACTGCCATAGCCATTACTGCCATAGCCATTACTGCCATAGCCATTACTGCCATAGCCATTACTGCCATAGCCATTACTGCCATAGCCATCACTACCATATCCAGCACTACTATAGCCAGCACTGCCAGAGCCAGCACTGCGATAGGTACCACTACTATAGCCAGCACTGCCATATCCAGCACTACTATAGCCAGCACTGCCAGAGCCAGCACTGCGATAGCTACCACTATCATAGTCACTACTATCATAGCCACTTACTCCATGACCCATATTTCCTTTTCCAATAACACCATTTCCTANTTTCCAATAGTTTGAGCAATGGGTAGGAAATTACCAATAGCTTTTGCAATTTTATGCCCAGTATTTGTGCCATAATTATCCCCGCCTCCTCCCATTTGATAGTTATGCATATCCATTTCATCTTCAAAATGAGGCCTACGGAAATTTCGAGGATTACTTTGTTGATTGTAACCGATCATTTGTTCATCCTCGACATCTGATTGGCCATTTTCTCCATGGGAAAATCCGTCTCTATGGCCCATGAACTGAACATCTCTAAATCGAGTAACATCCATATTGTTCTCAATTTTAGCTCCGTCTTGAATATTTGTAGGAATAGAGTGGATATTCGCACTTGGATCAGCACCGGTAAGTTCTTCATCACCAGTCGATGAGGAATATTCTGGCGATATTTTGTTTTCAGAATTTACTAATTTGGTTTCTAGAAGTCTTGGATCAGAGGTAGAGGTCTTAATGTTTTTATTTTGACGATATTGGACACTTTTTGCACTTCCTGGATTAATGGAAGAGGAGGAAGAGTCGGTTTTCCCACTATCACTAGAACTATAATAATCTTCGGTTTTGAAATTCAGATTGATAGGATCTCTATTATTTTTACCTCTGTTGCGAGTCCTGGATATTGCCTTCCTTTGGGGGTCAGAAGAATCAGAGGACCCAAAAGGATGATTAGATCTATCATTGGAGCGACCTTTACGGTTATTTGCATAACCTTCTGTTTGTGAATCATAAGATTCGAAAATTGGATGCTTCGAATTCTCTCTTCCGCCTGCTTCTGTCTCAGATGCGCTTGTGACAGTTAATTTATCTGATATCATAGCAGGTAATGCAACGGGGGAATTTCCTTTAACCACCTTATCTTTATTTCTCTGACCTACTCGAGATCCCTTTCGACCTGTTTTCCTTACCTGACCAACTCTTACTCCACTCCTGAATCTTGAGCCAGTGTTTTTTCCGTTGTTTATTTTGATACTATTTTTAAGCTTTTTATTTCGGTTTTTTATTCCGGACTGAATCCCTTGATTGTCCTCGGGTTTTTGCATACTCTGGGCTCTTTGAATACCCTGTGTAGCGCCACCTGTTCTTTCACTCGTACCCGCACGCCCATTCCAACCACGCCAGCCTTTTAAGTTCCACTTTTGAAGCTTAAAATCTATGGCTCGCTTAGCTAAGGTAGGCATAGTTTTAATAGAGCTTTTGATTGATTTAGTACTTGAAGTCTCATCTAGATCAGCTTGACTGTTCATGGGTCCATCATCCAAGACCTTGATAGTTTTCGGGTTAGATTCATGAAAAATAAAAGACTTGTATTGGGGAAGATTTACTTTTTGAGCCTCAGATTTGGTAGTATCAGGTGGCGCTTCTCCTTCTTTTATTTTTTTGTCATGCTCAGGAGAAGCTGAGATCGACGAGCCAACTATCATAGACGATATTATCCGCAAACTATGAGATTTATGAACCTTGATGGCGTTTCCAACGACTTCCTTGAGCTTGACATTATTAGCAAGACAATCTTTTCAAGGCTCAATGAGATACTCACATGATAGTATGAGGGGGACGCGGTATGAGGTGAGAAGCTAGCCGGTTCAGAAT
The DNA here is from genome assembly GCA_003957845.1 of Oidium heveae. Taxonomy (NCBI): domain Eukaryota; kingdom Fungi; phylum Ascomycota; class Leotiomycetes; order Helotiales; family Erysiphaceae; genus Oidium; species Oidium heveae. The sequence goes on along the minus strand of QVIK01000944.1, from coordinate 9,653 downwards.
TGACGGGGTTTCCATCATTAATTACGCTCTGAGAAGACTTTGATATGGAGACGGAACTGGTATCTCGTTTCTGACCAGGACTGTATCAATTAGTATTGTCGTCTGACGCCTCCAAGTATTGACGGTCACTCACTGTGATGCGGTCGACTTTAAAAGAAGTAAAGGAAGTAACAGGAGAAATCCTTGACGGAGAATCATTGTGAAGTTGTAGCCTCTACACTATTATTTGCCGAGCAGAAAAAGGGAGTATCAAAGTAGAATAAAGGCATATCAGAGCAGTGCAGGTCACAATTACTCAAGACTGCGCCAAGGCAGAAGTAGATGTAACTATCGACATTAGGTACGAAATATCCGCTGGATCAAAACACCGTTGTATCATAAACATAAAATACACACAAAACGATGATGGTTTCCAAAAGATATGGTAAATTTCCAATGGGAATATTAATCAAGAGTTTTAGAGATGTGATATTCTCTAGTACGTGGCTTATGTTCCTTCTGTCAACTGTGGATTAGAGGGTGGGCATCCTTCTTTGATTGAACACCATAGATCCCGAATCAAGACATTTGCTCAACAACTAGACTTTAGAAAAGCGTGGAATTTGGCAACACTAAATGAGTAGTCGATGAGGTCGTTTTTACCATAATTTGCACGATTTTTTGAACTTTGTAAGATTCTTTTTCTAATTTATAGTATCGTGAGAATGAAGTCTCATTTGTGATTAATAATTTTATTGTGAGAAATAGGGAATTTTTGTTCAATAATTCTCAAAATCTTTAAGTCCTTTTGAGACGATATCCTTAACAAATGACCAGGTTTAAGTCTATTTACAACTGTCATTGATCTAGAGAATATACCAATGACCTCAGTTAATAGATTGCATATTAAATTATGAGTTGGATCATGAGTGGATGAAAGTCAAATTGTAATCACCTAAGCTCATCGCATGGCTAAACCGTAACGAGGATGAGTCTTTATTTTTGCTCGAAGGATCAGACAGCATTATTCGTTTATTGATCACTTTCCATCCCTTCTTTCCATTCTTCCTACGACCATCCTTCCCTTATCTTGGTCCTTATTTTGAACAAAATTCATCAATCACTGTATTGCATAAAGCCTAATGATTTATTTATTTTGGAGAATTGTTTAGTAGGTGTGCGTAGAATCTCTAAAAAAAATTATGTCAAAATTGCTACTTGTACCCCTGTGATGTAACACCGTCTACCACCAATCAAATTGGCTATGATTCATGTATGTCTTTCTTGGCCAATCATTCAAGCAATTTCCGATTTAACCCTTGCCTTGAGAAATAGTTACACACCGGCTCGTTGGCCCTAGCAACGAAATGCTTTGTAGATAAGCACACAAACTAGAAATAATCTCTTCCCACTACTTGGGCACGCTGATAAGATTGCTGTGCTTGGGATATGAAATTCATCAGACGAAGCTGCAGCTGTAGCTAAGCGGGAGATAGACGATATTCTAACGTGGGTTAGAGTCAATGCAGTATCCTTCGATACAACGAAAACTGAGGCTATCTACTTTCTAGGCCCGCGAACCAAAACCTGTGACCTCCCCCCCTATCAAGTTCAGAAATGATGAGATCAAAGAAATAGCTGAGAAAATCTGGCTCGGTATCCGCCTGAATAGATGGCTCTCTTTTCGTCGCCATGTCGCGGAGTGGACTAGTAGAGGACTGGGATTAGTTCAACATCTACGAAGAATCGCATCTTGCACAACAGGACCCTCCCCTGGCTCAATGGTAACCATCATTCACACCGTACTAATTCCAACATGGTTCCCTAATGCACACCGAAAATCCATCAAGACGTCATCGTTTCTGACCTCTCTCACCCTGTCGAGCTTAAAAAATTATAGCGTAATACTACTGCATAAATTATATATTGTTACTTAAATTTTATATAGCATAAATATTGATTACATACATATACATATAAGTATGAATCATTCTTCAACGTCGCGTTTCCGATATTTTGAGACACGCTTCACTCACATTCCCATTTCCATTTCCATCCCCATTCGCGTAAATCCAAAATCTTTACACTGAAATTATCGCTCCTCTCGTAAACACTTAGCATACAGCATAGAAATAAAAACTATAATTATCAGTTGACCTTCTATAAATGGAGTCCTAATCCAAGCAATTTTGCTCCCGTTGCGGAAACTATCGTCCCATCGAGGACTTTTCTACTAACAAACAGGGAAAACCATTGAAGCTGTGCACTCGGCATTCTAACAAACGAGCTCTGCCTGAATTGGATACATGGGACAGCTTTCTCTTCGAGATTAGGACCTGGAGTCAACCCGTTAGTCTTCTTACTTTCTCATATGCTCTCTGCTAAATATTTTGTACAGGGCCAGACAGCACGACTTCAATTATCTTATACGTTTGACCTCGATCAATTGCCTATTAATTTTGGACTAACCCTTGAGCCCCTCAAAGAATCTAATCTTGACCATAGCCCGGTGCATCAAGCGATCAATCAACTCGTTGGTTTTATTCGAGATGCCGGGGGTCATAGATTTCGACAAGTAAGGAGTTCGGAATCGTACGCAACATACTTATACTGTTGTTGTCAAGATCGTTCCCAGTTCTCCAGATCAAAAGCAAAGGGGCAGCGTGATTGAAGCACAATGGAACGGTTTCCTTGTCAAAGCAAACTAGTTTTACAGCCACAGCTTTCCGATCGCCGGCTGAAAGTGACTTTAGAACACGACTACCACAGAGTTTACTCCGATATCCGAATCCCACCGATGGCTTTAGAGTTCATTGAATCCCGGTCTCTACGGCAGACACCTGCAGAAATTTATCGCGACCTTCAGGCCTCTAACATATCAAATGTACATAGAATTTCCCAATACCAAGTGTATTATAAATGGCAGCAAGCAAATATGAGCATATGGCGGCGAGATCATGATCAATTCAAATCCACGTCGGTGTTTCTATCAAAGTTAAAAAGTGAATATTGGTATGAAGTCTATACATCGAGTAATATTCGTGCTTTAGCTATATACATTAGTGGTACTAATTCTACCCTTTTCTCAAGTATCAAAGAAGCAGTAATTGATGCCACATTTGGTACCAACAGCTCGGGTAAAATGTTCTCAATATTCAGGATTAAAATAGACCTCACTAACAGTCACAATTAGGTATGGCTTTGACGGCTGTATTGGCAGAGCTTGATGGGACAGCAATTCCGTTAGGTTACCTATTTTCAGGTGTCAGTATAACGTCTCAAGTCTCTTGACCTGAAGATTCTGGCTCAACTACACTTATTCTCCAAAAATTCCTCCAGCCTCTAAAGGCTGTTGGTTTTGATCCCATTTTCTTTGGCTGGATAAAGATAAAGCAGAAATCTCATCTATAAAGCAAGTCTGGCCGGATACTACGGTTCAGCTTTGCTATTGGCATGCGAAGAGGGCTATTCAGAAAAAACTTAGTGATCCTAGAAAGACAGCCACGTAAAGGCACTACTTTCCGCACGAAGCTAAAGCCCTAGTTCCGGCTCTCAAGTTATGTTGGGGATCATATCCTACGTGTCGACCCGACGGTGATCATCGATATGGTCACTGTCAATACCCCTCGTCGAGTGAAGTACTAGTTGAATCTGGCCGAGTAGAAACTGATGGGATAACAGAGCGGAATATAGTTCTAGCAATGTTCAGTAAGCATTTTAATATGCATTCGATGATACCTGATCAGAATGGTACCTATCGTTCTGCTGAGATGATACACTCAGACTGTATCAATGAGCTCTATACTTGGTGCCGTGCACGGAATTACTTCCGCTTATGGGCTTATCTTTTTGTTAACTGGTATTCTCCAGCACAGTGGAAACTTTGGGCCAGGTCATCAAATCCCGGGAGACTACCTGTATTAAAGACTACCATGATCATTGAATCACACTGGCGAAGGATTAAACACGACTTTTTACATCGGTTTAATCGACCAAGGATCGACTTGGTTAGCAGGGTTCTAGTTTCACGTGTGGTGCCCCAAGTCTTGAATCAGATGTCAGCAATTGTCGATAATAATAATAATTATAAGCCTGCTTGGAGAAAAGCTTTTAAACGTCATTGGAAGGACTTGCAAAACTGCAAAGTCGATCCTCAAAGTTTACTCAGGTATCACACTGATCCATCAAAATGGACATGTGCTTGCGAGGCCTACCTCTTAAGCCAATTTCTCATTTGTAAGCACCTAGTATACTGCTTCGAAAATATTTCGGATAGGATAAAATTCTTTTCAGAGTTGCGAAGACAGAGATACAGCTCCTTTCGGGATCATGAGAAATTGGCGCCTCTTCCACAGTATCGAACATCGTTTACTACGATCTGTGCGGCTCGTGAAATAAATTGTAGATCTGAAAGTGAGCTAGGCGTTTTAGAGGAAGACGATGGGGAGGATGAGGAGAATGGAGAACTAGTGGAGGACGAGGAGTGTGAAGATATTGAAGAGTCAGAGGATGATTGATCCTGGTAAAACAGAGCTACAGCATTTCTCACGTCGAAGATCGGATGGGGATCCCACAAACACTCCTGTTACATGGGGAAATGAGTTGGTGTCGGAGAATTCCATGTGCCCTTATACAAGATGGCTAGACATCTATTTTGATAAAAGCTTATCCTTTAAATGGCATGTGCAAATACGTGCAGGAAAGGCGATGAAGGTAGTAAATGCGCTTCGCAGTCTTGGCAATACAACGAGAAGTGGGCCTCCCCGTCTACTAAGGAACGCAATCCTCGCATGTGTCCTTCCGTCAGCGCTTTACGGCTCAGAAGCATGGTGGACAGGCATTAATAGAACAACAGAACAAGGCCACACTATATCAAACAGGATCATGGGACACCTCGATATTCTTATGAAGATGATCCTGTCTAGTGCCAGAGCGATTCTTCCAGTATATAAAACAACCCTTACATCCGCTTTGTTACGCGAATTGGGTCTCCTCCCACCAGATATCGAGCTGGACAAGAAATCTAGGAAAGCAGCCTTTCGCACACATTGCTTAGATCGTCGCCACCGTCTTTGTCGTCGGGCGGAGCTAATAGAACGCACAAGATAGAGTGATTCTCGTTTCTCTAGACGGATTCTAATGCTTCCCGATATAGAGTACATTGATCCCCTTATTTGTACACCCTGGACGATCAAAGAAAGTTGGTACGCAGGAATCAGGCGTGTATCTAACCAATTACGATCCTTGATAAATAATATTCAATTTCAAGATATTTCCGTTAACACAGATGCAAGTGTCGTAGAGGCACCTTCAGGATGAAGGGCCGGAGCTGGATTTGTAATATATCAAGCAAATAAACTCAATAATCGGAGTAGCATACCTTTAAGTCCTACACTCGGTAGTTTTGATGCCGAAATACAGGTAGCAGCATCCGCAATGGAATTTGCTTTGTCTCTTTCATCCACCCGTTTCTCTAACAATTTGTGGATCATCCTGGACAACCAAGAGGTTTCCCGACAACTGCTCAAAACGCCAGTCTGTTCTTCACAGAATAAGTTTGTCCAATTTGCTTCCCTGGCTTCAACATGGGGTAGTAGACCCCGACTACCACACACTCTTCCAAGACAAGTAAGGACAATATGGATCCCTAGCCAAAATGGTATACAGGGCAATGTTCAGGCAGACCTCGCAGCCAAAGAAGCATGCAATATGACCCTAGATAAAATAATCAAATTATCTATTGCATCCGCAAAGAAATGGGCCAAGGACATAGTAAATACAGAGACAAATGAATTCTGGCTAAATAATTCACCTCAACCTTACATAAATCTTGGAATTAGTAACTTTGTTCGCTGCCATCCGGAGTTGAACCTACCTGTTGGAAAATGGTGCTATAAATTATTTTATGTTAGTCTGAAAAGTGTAGACGATAGCATGCCAATGTATATGCCTCAGGCGTTATTATTACGGACGCGTCGTCGCGTTGGTATTCAAACTTAGAATGTAAACAATAATAGAAGATTAGACTTACTTTAGAAGATATATACAATTTTTCCATATAGATCAGACAGTTATATGCCCGATTTGTATCTTATATAATATATCAATAAATATATATTTGCTTTCACTGTCATTTTATCAAATTGTCACCAATCGGTTTTCACAGTCGTAGTGAACCTTTATCTGCAGATAACAGAACAACAATAATTGTGAATAATTATTGCAGATTATCAGCACAACGAAAAAGCCGTTTGAACTTAAAATAAAATTAAAATGTCACTAGCCTCAAGGACACCGGTAATTTTGCGCCATAATGAAGATTGGGAATCTTGGATCGAATTGATCAAAACTTCTGCGCTAAAATACGATGTGTGGAAGTATGTTGACCCATACGAAAAGGATGAAGAACTACATATTTTACAAGAACCTGTAAGGCCATCCCCGAACTCTGTTAAGGCTCCAGCTGCAGGAACATCAAATACTCTATTCGCAAATCTAGACGCGCAAGAAAGAGAAGAATATAGTTATCTGAAGGATCTTTATAGTAGAGAAATGCAGAGATATGAAAAGCAGTGCGTAGCACTTGGTGATCTCCGTATTAAAGTCCAAGAGTCAATCCACGTAGATATTATGACTTACACTCATGGATGTAATTCAGTACGACAGATGCTTGTCAATTTGGCAAATATATTTGCTCCTAATGACGAAAATTACAAGCTAGAATTAGAAGAAAAGTGGGCTAATTTACAGTGAAGATGGACAAAAGGAAGAAATGTAGAAGAATGGATCCATGAATGGGAAATTCTTTACAACAAAATGTCGACTTTAAAATTGGCCGAAGTGGAAGGTATGAAACCTGTGCGTAATTTTCTGAGTGTGGTGAGCTCTTTAGACCAAGGATTCGCCGATATGTACAACTTAGAGATTTCAAAAGGTACCAAAATTGACTTTCCGAAATTAATCAAGGTTTTCAAAAGCTACAGGAGGACATCAGCGAATATGCTAAGAGCGCAACCACAGCATGGTGCTTTTCCTACACTTTCAGGTTTTGATGAATCTGGAAGCTCAACCAGTTGTGCTGAAACATGCCCACCAAACTCAGGCAAACCAAAGGCAGAAAAGTGTCCATGTGGAAATCATCATTTTCGCCACAGGCCTAGTAATTGCTATTATTTGATACCTGAAGCACGACCAAAAGATTGGAAAATGGACCAAGAGAAAGTCAAGAAAGTATCCCGTAAAATAGAATCCGATCCCTTACTAAAAGTCAAAGTTGAGGAGTGGCGAAAAAACTTGAAGCCCAAGAAAGATTTACAATTAACAAATTCGTCCTCCAATAAAAGACCAGACTCGCCAACGGTCGTTGCTATGGCTACAGTAAGTAGGATGAGCGCATTCACAGTCACTCAGCAAAAAGATTTTCTAAATAAATGAAAAAGTTCTCTAGATTTAATAAAAACGTCGAATCTTCCTTCAGAATCCTCTTTTCAGGTTTCTGAGTCTGTAGCAAAACCAGTATACGACCTCCAGGATAGTTGGATTTTGGATTCAGGAGCGACACTTCATGTCTGTAATGATAGAGACAAGCTTCAAGGTTTTGTACCTAACTCATCTGACGTTTTATGGGCAGGAAATACTTTGATCCCGATCATTGGGTATGGCTCGACCACAGTGAAAGTCAGTAGTCCAAAGTATGAAAATGGTCGTCCTCTTAAATTAGTAAATGTAGCTTGTGTTCCGAATTTACACACAAATGTTGTCAGTCTTCGTCTTTTGATTATTGCAGGTGTACATTGGAATACCAAAGATGCGATGCTTACATATAACGGTAAACATTATGCAGATACGCCAATGCTATTCAATCAGTGGGTTTTACAGTATGAACCTGTCTCTAGATTAAAGTCACCGGTATTTGCTGCAATTGCTTCTGATCCTAAGGTTGAAATAAAAAAATCAAAAGAAATTATTAAAGGCAAAAAAATCCATGGTAACTCTTCAAAAGCATCGAAAATTCAACGCGGAACATATGATGACTGGCACATCCGCATGGGCCATTTAAATGATGCGGCAATCCAAAAACTTGAAGCTGCTACTAAGGGTTGCGAGTTCACAACAAGTAAACCTTCTAGTCAAGTATGCGAAAGCTGCAGAATGGTCAATTCAAAAAGAATAATTTCTAGAAGCCCGCGCACCAGGGCAACACGCTCTTTTTGGAGAATTAGCTGGGACTTAATTCAGATGAACCAAGGTAGTGAAGGGGAAGTGTATGTTTTGCACTTTATTTGTGATTATACACGAATGAATTTTGTCTATATTTTGCAAAATAAGTCTCAGGACACATTGTTTAACACGTTCATTACATTCTCGGAGTATGAAAAGAGGCGATGGGGTTTTTTGATAGTCGTTTGGAAGGGTGATGGAGAGAAATCACTCGGTGCTAAATGGCTCGTATGGATAAATGGTCATGGCTATGAAATAGAGACGTCAAGCCCATACACACAGGCTCAAAATGGTGATGCAGAACGTTCTGGAGCGGTATTAAAAATAAGGGGTACTGAACTATTAAATACATTTGGTCTTCCAGAGTCTCTTTGGAAGGAAGTATTCCCAACAGCAGGCTACTTATTAAATAGATCACCTCTTAGAAGCCTAGGTTTCAAAACACCATTAGGATTTCTCAAAGAGTATGTAGGAGAGCCTAGTCCTAAGCCATCCATCGCCCATCTTCAGCCCTACGGGTGCAGGGCATTTTCACATATTAAAAATAGGCCAAGACTCAGTTGTAATAGGGCCAGGGGCCCTTGTAAGGAGACTCGGCCTTAGCCGAGTCAGCCCATTTCGTTTACCAACCGACACCTCGCTTATGAAGATCATCATTAGGGGTTATATAAGATAAGCCTGACGCTTCTTCAATCAACGATACGAGAGTAAGTTAGAAGAACTCAGACCTCCCGCAGAAACGGATGGAAAGACAGATGGAAAGGCTATCTTCAGTGTATGGCACTCTAATGGAACATAAAAGGCAATCAGATTATTGTAGATAGACTTTCCTCTTTAACGAAAATATAAACATTCAAAGTAACCTTCTTGTGTCCTTACAATAAGGCAACCCTTTAACATCAGTAAGTTGATTCCTAGAGCAGAAATTGGATACTTGGTTGGATACGACTCCACCAACATCTTTAGGATCTGGATTCCATCAAGAAATGTTGTGATTTCTACCTGAGATGTCACATTTGATCCTTCCCAAGGATATAATCCTAATGATAAATTTGATATTTCTGATGAAATCCTTGAAACTCTGAAAGTTCCAGATCTGGAAGTCGAAAGTCTCCAAGAAAGGATCGAAATTGAGCAACTTTGGGAAGCAAGAGAAATTGACGGATTAGATCAAGTTGGAGTATTGCTACAGATTACCAAGTTCATGAATATCAAAGTAGAATCGGAAGTTTGACTTACGCGTCTGTAGTCTCAAGACCAGACATTTCCAAGTTTACACAGAAGTTAGCAGAAGTGCAGATGAATCCTAGTCCACAGCATTTCGAAGCAGTGAACCGTGTCATAGATTATTTATATAATGCCGGATTTTTAGCGCTGGAGTATGGAATAAGTATTCAAGAGGGACCGGTTTTTATAGCAGCCAGCGACGCTTCATTTGGTGATAATGTGCCAGG
>QVIK01000943.1:0-14720 GCA_003957845.1 Oidium heveae | reverse complement strand
AAAAAAAAAAAAAAAAAAAAATTCAAAAAAAAACAAATTCAACAATCTGTTCCAAATAAGATTAAGAAAGGAATTACACCTGGTAGGTATACCGTTAGACTTTTCAAAAATCATCAAGGAAATTAATGAGATTGACTTCGGAATTTCTGAAGATTGATCCAAAGGATCTTGCGGGTGCTTAATCAAAATTTGTCACTGTAGGTTCATTTGCTCACCGCAAAACTCCTGATGGTATCCATGAAGGGACCGGTAATGATGGCTGTTCATAAAACGTAGGTCCAAATGTAATTTATTTTTATCTAAAGAAGGAAACTAGCAATCTATGTAGAGTATGTATATGTAAATAGAAGACGCGTTCCTAACGCGTCACAACTAAATCATTATACAGTAAGTTAGTCAATATCTCAGAACCGGGTAGGTTCCAGTTACAACCCTGGGGGCATAAGCCTGTAAAGTTAACCCCCCTCCCCCAACTGTTTCTTTTGTTTTTAATCTATGTTTTTCATTTTGCTATAGAAGTGATCGTTTTGTTATATTCCGACGCTCAATTAATGATCCTGTATCTTCTCCGACATTATTCCTAGTGCCATATTTTGCTTCGAACTCAACTAATGCCACTCATTCCTCCAATTTACATATCGGTTCCCATGTCGTCTCTGCGAGCTCTCTCCATTTGACGAGTAGTGAACGTCGATAACCTCAATCCACTTTTTTATTGATAGCACAAAGTGCTCTTCTCCTGAGATTGATTATTGTCATTACTAATGTCGATATTGTCAGAAATTTGAGATGTTGCAGATGACGGTTGGGCATCATCAACTGATTGAGATGGAAATAGGTCTGTCGCGGCTCTTTTTAATAGTCAATATGAAAGTGGGGCCATATTCCGATAGTGTGTTTAACTTGACTATAGAGCATCGGTGACTTCTGTGAAACGATATTTTGCGTATATCCAAGATGATTTTTTAGATAGCTGTGATGTCTGTATATGTTTCAAGTGAAGCCATACGCGGTCACCTAATTTAAATAATTTAGCTTCCTTTCTGTCTTTATTTGTACTTTCTTCCATTTTGGTTTATGCAGAAGCTATAGCCACTTGAGCAAGATCCTGGGCTTCATGTATCCCTGTTACAAATATTTGTGCTCTTTTTACGGGATCTGTTGGCTTGATTATAGATTCTATTTTTTGGTTTGGTTCAAAGTTGTAACAATGTTCCGCAAAAAAAAGGGCTCACTCTCAAAGTTGCAGAAGTTCTATTATTTAGTGTCAAAATAGCGCATGGAAGTAGATCTTTCCAGTCAAATTCCGTGTAAGTTATAAACGCCCGTACATATGCAAGAATCTCTTAACTTATTCTTTCTGTAGTATTATCTGTCTAGGGTGAAACGCCGTGGGACAATCTTTGTGTAATATTTGTTAATCTAGAAAGTTCCCGCCAGAAATCACCGACCCAGTTTGTGCCTCTATCTGATTTTAGGTGAGTAGGGAAACCATGATATCGATAGGGTAATTTTAGAAATATCTTTATGCAATCTTCAGCTTCCATGGTTGTCAAATCTTCGATTGTAGTACTTCCTTTTAAACGATCTACTACCACCAACTTATATCGTGAATTTTTGATTGTTCTGGCCGGTAAATCCGTCATGAAATCGATAGAAATTTCGCTATAAAAGCTATCTGGTATTGATAATGGATGAAGAAGCCATGTTTGCGTTCCCTTCAAACATGGCTTCTTCCGCAAACATCGCAGTTTCTACAAGACTGACGAACATCCTTCGAAATACCAGGTCGGAAAAAGTTTTGACTGAGTATCGCTAATGTGCTGTCCCTGCCCGGGTGACCTGTCACATAAAAATCATGTGTCTCATGAACAAGTACCGTTCTAAGCGGCTAAAATTAGGTATTTATAATCTGTTTCTAAATCGAAGGGCTCCTCTTTTGTCAGAACTACACTCAGCTAACGATATTTTAATCATATCTAATGTAGGAGGAAAACTTCTATCTCCTTGTGCTAGTGAGTTGTACAGCTTTGAACATTTGAATCGAATATAATTCTTTGTTCCATGGATTTTGAAAATTTTTAGGTTCAAAAATTAAAGAGCCCTCAGGTATCTTTATGAAATGCTGACTTTGTTAATTATTGTTATGGCTGTAGCATCTGATAAGATCCATGAATTTTTTATTAGTTGATTTCTCCCTATTCTTTAAACGTGTCCATCTAGTCCTTGCAGCATATCTTGCTCACGCCTTGATAAGGCGTCTAGTCTAGCTACAAGCCTGCTGGGCCGATATTTAATTTGAAAATCAAATTTCAAAAGTCTTTGTGACCAGCGCATTTGTCGTTCATTTAGTCTTGGAGTTGTCATAAAGTTTTTTAGATTTTGATGATCAGTTAACATTGCGAGTGGCTAACCTAAGGTAATAGGCATACATCTCCATTCCTCTACGCATTTTATTATCGCTCTGAGTTCTCTGTCGTGTATTTCGTGATTTACTTCTGATGGCGAAATTTTTTTCGATGTATGCCTATATATCGAAAAAAAATAACTCCTTTTCAATCCTTTTGTCATAAACAACTTCCAATCACATAGCCGGAGCAGACTGCCTCAAGTACCGTCTCTTTATCATGGTCCTATATTGATAAAGTTGGGGCAGTGATAAAAAGCTCCTTTAGAATTACGAAAGCTTTTTTTTGAGGCTCCTCCCACTTGAATATAGTGTGCTTTTTAGTTGATGATAATAGCAGTGCCGCAATTCTCCCAAAGTTGGGAATAAAGTCTCTTCAAAAATTCATTAAACCAACAAAACCGACAAAAATTCTTATACCTTTGATGCTTGTGGTTGCTTTTCAGCTTTTTATTGCATCTATTTTAATAGGATCGACTTTTATCCCCTCTCCCACGTTGATGATGAAGCTAAGGTATTTAGTCTGTTTTGTAGCAAATTCACTTTTGAAGTGATCTGTTAGATCGCCATCGAAAAATATTAAGACATCGTCAAAATAAGCAGAGTATATTTTTTCCATGGGGTCTCCCAAGACTTTGTATATCCAGTGCTGGAAAGCTGCTGGAGTCCCTGCAAGGCTAAAAGGCGTAACTAACCATTTGTATGCACCAAGACACGTTATAAATGCGGTTTTCCATTCATCTCCTTTTGTGACTCGAAGTCTATGGAATGCCACGCGAATATCAATTTTAGAAAACCATTTAGCAGTTGGCGCCATTCTTAATGTTTCCTTGATCAAAGGTAGTGGATAGTGATCGCGATTAGTTATGGAGTTTAGAGTCCGATAATCCACACAAAATCTCAGCCTACTGGCGGGTTTTTTGTGAATATTACAGGTGCCTTCCTCCAGGTGAGCTACTTGTTCTAACCCAATTCTTATCTTAAAGTTCGGATGAGATTTTTAGCATAACAAGGAGTTCTCCTCTAGACATACCGTATAAGAGACCCTATGGAACTTTCTTTTCTCGCCCCTGTTCATCTTTTATGAGATTTATTTTTGTATCTATACCCTTTCGTTGTGGGGAAAGTGCATATTTGTTGTGAGTATCATCATTCATAAATAACTATGCTTGATTCTTCACCTCATCTGGCAGGCTATTTTAACTTCTTTAATAGATATTTTTTGACTTGGGCTGAAGGGCTTTGTTAATTTCGTGCATAGTAACTGCACCTATTATTGCATCTTTGGATTTTTTAACTTCATTCACCATTCTAACAAGGGCCTGTTGTTAACATCGCAGGCTTTAAACTCATTGAAGCCACTTGATATCGAATTTTTGTTGGCGATTGACATTCATACTGATTGTATGATCGAACCAAGAGTGCATTTTTTCTACTTCCAAAGCGTAAAAAGTGCTTTTTTGCTAGGTAAATCACATCGTTCTTCTCCAACCAAGATTTTCCTAGGATTATTGAATCCGAGAAATTTTGCACAAGGTAGCTCCAAGCTGTTTCTCTTCGCCCATCTATATCAAGAGCAAATCGAGCGATAAAATTGACTGTGGTATTCTTTTTATTCATTAACTAATTTTAGTTTATTGGTTCAATTCTAGTGAGCCATAGTTTATTTTTGTGCGCAAGACGTTCATCAATTACAGAATAGCTGAGATACCCCGTGTCCACCATTGATTTTAATAAGAAAAAATCATTTATATGGCAACCAATTAAGAAAGATGGACTATTAAAGCTGTCTATTAACTCATAACTAGTAATTACAGCCTTGCTTGAGCCCCTGAAAGCGACTTCTCTCAGGGCTCCTCTTTTCCTGAATCATTCTCATTTTCTACCTCTGCAATGTTAACTCCCAAAGGGAGTACTACTTGTGAGAACGAGGGGCACCATCTAGAAAAATGTCCCAATTTGCGACATCTAATGCATAGATGTTTTTGTTAAGTTTTTGAAATCCTTCAGATGTACACCAGGGTGCTCGTGGCTTAATTTTGTTCATTTTTTTACTTCCCTTGACCGGACCCTGCTAATATGGCGTTCAATTTACCCATTTTTGTGTCACCCTCGGCATCCTCTCGATCAATATTTGTTACTTGCAGAACAACAATACCTTGACCACTTATATACCAAGTCTTTATATGCGTTGCCCATTTTGGTCTATACCTTTGTAGTGTTTGAGGCTGTATAGCCACTTTTTTTACTTAGGCTATTGAGGCTTTATATCTCAGTCTAATAGATAAATCAATTCTGACCAAAACTTCCTAGGATTGCTCATTTACAGCTATATAGACCAACGCTATTTTTCCAGTGGCCCCCAAGTATTCATATTATAGAGTGAATATTGACCTTCAAAGTCACGCAGAAAATCTTCGAAATATTAGTTGTGACCCTACCGCATTCTTCCTAAAACTTCAGCTGCCCCCAATATACCTTCGACATCTTCAAATTGTTCGTCAAACTGCATTTAAAATTCTTCCCAATTATAGCTCCCATTCGATCTACCACTACAAAACCAAGCTTTAACATAGTGTCTTTTTTTTTTCCGCCAGTGACTGCAACATTTCTAAGCAGACTACACGACTAAAGTTAAAAAATTTACTGTGTTCTTCAAGTCTTATTTTAAACCCGAATCAATAGTCTGATTATGTGTTTCCGTTTCTATTCCGACAAGGCCAAGGTGATTCTTTACGGGAAATGAAATTTGTTTGAGAAACTAGTATTTGGGAATTAATAGTTGTTTTCTGCTATTTTTGCTATGCTAACAAATTTATTAATTCTTGAATTTGCTGCGTGGTTAAATTCTTTAGAGTTTCCAAGTTTGAGTTTCTGTCAAATCGCTTTCATTGCTTTCTCTAGAGCTTGGGTTCGAATTTAGGTGGTTTGTAAAGGTAAAGAATCAAAACTTAAACGTGGATAGGCTCCCAAAACAAGTATTTCGGTATTAATCCATCAACTCCAGCAATATCTTTCACTGCTTTTACAGCCATCTGAAGGATTAACTCTTCATTCATGGTGTTACAGAGCTCTGCATTGAGAATCACCCAAGCTCGGCGAAGGGGCCTGTGATGTTCCAAATTTTCCAATGATCTAATGATCTAATGAGCTTCCACTGATACCTCTCTGCAATAAATTCCTATAATCTTAGCTTTTCAGTGAAATTTTTATAGCTAAAATTTCTTCCAGCATCATGTCTAAGTATGTCAGCAAATCCTGAGTATGTGTTTATCCAAATTCGACATAAAGTCTTTCATGTTTCTTCAACAGAAATATTTTTTGAATAAACTGTGCCTTGAAACGACGTAGTATAACACTTTATTTTAGATCATGTTTAAGGATAGAGTTAATAAAGTAATATATAAAATTAGTTAAGATAATGTAAAAAAATGTATGATTGATAAAGTTATGTTAAGTCTCGTGTTACATTTGGATTTGACATGCAGCAGGAATTGGTACGTTTTTGTTTAGCCTTTCGCCGTTCTTCTAATGTATTTTTCCTTGACCAACATTTAAGTTTCTGACATACACACAAAATCTTTTTCCTTATTTTTCAGTGTATTTATTAGGTCGATTATTTTGATTACTCAATAGTCTATTTTGTGAAGGAACTTGTTGGAAGCGGTAATGAATTTTATCATAGAATTTATGACGATTATTAACAAATTACCAGTCAAAATAGAATTGGTTTGGATCTATAATTGAGTCGTTACAGTCGTTGGCATAGTTTTAACTTCATAGGTCATGCTTCTTAAGTTCGGCTGGGTGTTGTTTGGAGGGATGAGCGAAGCTCTGAAAATAATTTTTCGGAATTATCTACGGGACGAAAAAGGACATACTAAGGTTCTGGAACTCCTCGATAAGCTTGGATCAGGGTGGCTTTGAAAGATTGTTGTCCTGTAAATATGGGGCTGAGAGCCTTTTGATAAGGAAGAGGTTTGTCGAAAAGGCGTTGCAAGATCTAAAGAGTTTATCGCTAGAGGATTCTCTGCGTTATTTATCGAAAGGTATTGTAGTCCAATCAGTGTTATAGTATTCATTGTTAACCTGGGTATCATAATGCTGTTTCAACAGTTGATACATCATGGAGAACATCTCGTATGAACGCATTTGGTTAACGAAATACCATTCGGTTCTCCTGTTTGTATTCGAGTGAAGATTGCGTTCAGTTAACCAGCTTGAATTTTCATATTTTCGGCACGAGCAAGAGAGATTCTTGTCTTGTGTTCAAAGATATCATATCGTACTGTAACGGCTAGTAAGCCGTTGGTGAATATCTATGTCATGCGCTGGCTAGAGTAGGTAAAAACAATTATATACTCACAGGGGAGCCCTACGTTGGTAAGTCCCGCCGTTACATTCTAAAATAATTTTCTATGGATAGGGAGAAGGTTGGTTCCAAAAAGTCGAGGCCAACTCTTACTGGTGGATTTAGTAGTTTCTCTTAGCGTTATGTTTTTGTCACCTCAGGCTTTTATAATCAATTAGTTATAACAAAAAATTGCTGAAGCATTATGTCTGAAAACCGCGATACGTATAGCTTCACAGTGTAATTTCAAATATAAATTATACTGTCGGATTAATGTAATTCCTATAATCGAAATTATTAGCTAGGACAAGAGTTTACCATACTTAGTTAACANAAAAAACATGTATCTTAGTAATTGAATAATTGAATGAAAATATCACATTACTATTTTACCTCTCTATCTATTGTGATACATTAAGATAGAAGACCCCTTTCCTTTGTGCTGCAAAGTTTAGGGACCTGGATAGCCGGTTTAAGCTACCAGGAATTGAAGATATAATATTAACTAGGTTCACTAGGTGAACCGACATATACATAATTGTATAAATTTTTAAAATTAGACGCAACTAATAAGCTCGAGAACCGTAGAAATCGAAGTGATACTGTAAGAAACGGTTAAAAGATCTCTATCTATAAAATCGCTAGTATATTGTTATCTACAGCTACGATGTGTTTCCATCAACTTATAGACCAAAAATAGCCTAGTCTCAAGTCCTAAGACAACAACTACTAATGCAATGCATTGTGTATCTCCGAAATCCAATTACCAGATCCATGCTAATAGATTTAAGATAGCTTATCAGCCTTGTTAACATAATATAGATGTTAGCTTTACCTCCACAACTTAGCTAACGCCTGACAGGCATTAAACCATAATTCCAATATAAATGCTCTTCCAATACTTTGTATAACATTCTTCATTCTAATTCAACCACAGAAACATGTAAAATATCTCTATATCACACTGCAGCTCTTTATGGCATTCAAAAACGTGACAACGTCACTTTTATATTTTGAAAAGATTTCGTCAAAGAGGAGTTTATAACTGAGATTGACGAATTTAATAAACAAAACAAAGTACGCATACTTGCAGGTTTACAGCCACAATGTCACAATATCAAAAAGTATTTCTAAATAAATCTGGTTCATCAACTGGAAGCATGTATAAGCACCATAGAAAAATGCATCCAGGGATTCCAGTTACTAAAGAGGAAGCTGGAAACCTAACAGTCACAAGTGAGGCCGAGCCTTCACAAAAACACGGCATATTCTTCTTCCATCATAGGGGAAGGAATATCAAGAATATGGAATAGAGCCTCAAATCTAAATGAGAATTCTAGCTAATAAGAGCCATATGACTTAATGATAAAATACTCTAGTCTGAAACCCATCAATATGGCTTGCAGAGTTGTAGGATACCATGAAGTTTGTAGCGAAAGTATATCTCAACTATGTCTAATCTGTAGAATGTGTATGGTTTTGAACCAAAACCAAAGAAGTACGTGTACGATATGTTGCATTCTATTGGAAAAGACACTTGGATATGACTAGGTGACTTTCTGTACTCTTGGTATTGTTTCTTGACACTACTCATATTGTTTGTCTTCCTTATACAAACACTCTATCATTTCCTTTATCCCTAGACCGTACTTAACCTTACGTATTTAATAAGAGCTTACATCGTGACATATCAAAAGGTATTCTCTTTAAGTAAACGTTCCTGGAGCTTATCAACATAACTCCCATCCGAAGTTGATGAATTATTACATCTTGAGGATCCATAAGGATTTTGACTCACATGTTTTAGCTATGTAGCTCAAATAGCCAACTAGCCATTTATTTAAAAAATTATATTAGTTAAAGAGTAAAAGGGCGTAGTCTCTACTAATATTAAAGTTGATTAAAGGCTTTTTGTTTTGGTATATAATTTAAGACCCACGAACAGTTAAGAGGAGAGATTCATCTAGAATATCCAGGAAACACATAAATTAAGAAAAGGGAATATTTAAATTAATATCCTGCTTTTTTCGCGACTCTCATGTATTGTACATCATCTCTGGAAGCGCCGAACTCCAATGGAAAAATAATTATTCATGTTTATTTTTGGATCCAGACCCACAAAAACTCGTATATCAATCCCTGAACAGAAAACATGACAAAATCTTTAAACTTTATTTTCTCTTTTCCGTATCTTAGTCTCCCGAAGTAATGTAGCCAGATCAGCGTCATGTCCTTCATTAACCAAAGCTTTTTCAATCCATTCTATAGCATCATCAATTCGTCCCATTTCTACTAGACACCGTCCTCTTCGCCACCAAGCTTTCGGGTTACCTGATTGTTTGGCTTCAACACTAGCCTCTGCATCGATAGCTCCTTCAGGCCAATTTTGTAATGACATGTGTACCTGAGATCGATTGGCATAAAGATTCGCTACCTCATCACGAAACAGACTGCATGGTTCCCAAAGTGGTCTCCTCATTGCCATATCTAGGCCCAATGAGTACAAACGTAAAGCCTCTGCATGCTTTCCTTGACGAAATGATGCGTTCCCTGATTCACGTAGTTTCGTGACATTTGCTGAATGTTTAGGGTTGACTGGAAGTGGAGATGGTGGTACGGCTAGTTTATGATTGATAAGGCTTTGATGTAACTCGTTAAGGGCTTCAAGTTCTCGTTGAGTTTTAGCATACGGCTGCAAACTCTCTAATGACTGATCCAAGCTGCCTTTCCCATTTTCGTTGCCTGTAGCTCTCAGAATACAAGATTTATTTTTTCCTGTATCGACTACTTGGATAGGAAGAAATGTAAATGTTTCTACTGCACCGTCCATTTATTTTTCGGTTTCTCTTGTTGTGAGTAGGTATATTTTCTTGGATTAAGTTATTGGTATATACGCATGTATTTCTAGAACAGGATCCAATCTGTCATTCTTTTGCAACGAAGTAATAGTAATCTTGACACATTAGTATTTAGTCTAGATTATCCGTGAGATATAAATTATGTGCTGTGTCTTTATATCACGTGATAATCCAAACAGAGATTAGTCTCCCTAATATTCTCCATGACAAATTCACATGCTTTTTAAGCCAACGTAATTTGTTTTCCTCTAATCTGCTTAGCGTCCTATGTCCACTATGGATGGGTTCAAGATCAGTGGAGCCGGCAAAGATCACTCCCAGAAGCGTGCTCTACTCGTTCGTGCCAACTATCACTATGGATGTTATCTACATGTATGAGAAGATTATAGATAACGGAATAAAAGGAGATGGATAAATCATAAGAAAAGTAAGATAGGAAAAAAAAATAGGCAAACAAAAAGTTTCAAGATGCAGTTTAAGATGGCATTCTCATGTTAAAAGCGTCGGTGATACGCTGTTAGGTCTCCATGTCCTGATAATGCAGTCAAAATTCAATGTAGTGAAGTCATAGTGATTGAAAATGGAATGTCAAGAAAAAGTGTACGACTCGGTGATAAACCACGTAACTCTATCTTCTATTTTGTAGTTAACCTTCACCGCCCTACGAATCCAGTGCTCAAAGGCGGTGAAGCACTAATTCCAAAAGAGGAAGAAGGGCGTGCCGTATATGTTCCACGCCATTCGCGAATGAAAATTACGTTCCAACTCATATTAGTGATTTTTTCCCAGGTGATTACCATAAATAGACCGTGCACACGAGAAAAGTTGAGGATTTGGTTACTGGTTTCCATGGAAACATAAGACTATACATTTGAGCGGAGTAATTTCGTTGTAGACCATGAGAGTTCAGAGAATATCAGGAAAAATTTGACTTTCCTGTGTAGTTCATAATGAGTAAGTATATGTAAAGAATTCTCTTCCCTTTCTTTTTCTCTCCTAAACGCTATACTACGAGTATCTTATATACATTATCCCCATATCAACTACGAGGTTCCATATATCAATATTAATTCTCGAGACACTTCATGTTTGGAGATTACTTTGGTACGGACGAAAGTAACGCGAATGTATGACATGTCTCGAAATAGGACGTGTTTGAGTGAATATTGTTTCAAAGCCAACTCCTTACCTCATCCTACGTTCTCATATTTTTTCTCACCATCGCTAGCTACTTATGATATTCTTATACTAGATGTCAAGTCCTATTTTTATAACATTGAAAAACTAAGGATATACCATGTTTTATACATGACAGAGAAGAATTTAAAATCCGGATATCAATCATATATACACAGTGACTAACTCCTCCAGTAGATCAAACAACATTAAAAGTATATAAACATCGAAAGAATTACTTCTTACTACTTACTTTTTTTAAGCATATACCTCTGTATACCTAGTTATTCACATATTTTGACTACTTACCAAGCTATAAATACAATAATTTAAAAGCTAGTCACTCGGTTTGTAGTCCGAAGTCTTAATTCTTCGAATAACATGAGCATGTGGTTAATTTTGAATACCTGACTTTTGAGATTTTTTTTTCAAAATGGCAGCTCTATGAGCCATAGAAATATGTTTTTTTAATAGGTAAATTTTAATCTTCTTTTAATGTGAATGTAATGAGTACTTTGGTTCATATAACAAAAGTGAATTAATGTGACATTAAACTAACATTACTATGAAATCAAGGTGAAAGTAATGTGATGGGAATATTGAGCTGCAGAGAGATTCCTTTGGAGCCTTAAATTTTATTGATGTTGTTCGGCGGTACGGAAATCATGATGTTAAATGCTCTTTCATGGTTAGGTCTGTAAATAATGAATGGTTTATGGTTTGGAATGGTTGTCGGAAAAACACCCTACCACCCTAGCAGTACTAGCTTAAATTGGACTAGTGCACCATAAATATCCCTGCGGATCTTTTGTGAATCTAATTTTTTTCATAAAAAGCAGCTTACCCCTCAGCAAATCTTCAGCAAAAACACAACTCCTGTGAATGATTCAGATATAAGTTTGAGGAGGAATTGCGACTCAAATACATATAATTAATATCATAGGACCACGAAGTTGGCGGATGGAGTTTGCTAGGGGGAGGCCTTTTTTACAGCACCATAGTTGCCAGCTTAATCTACTGTGAATAAATCTTGGCTACTATGAATGATTCACAGTAGAAAGGCGTAAGAAAAGCAAAAACTATCATATGCTGTTGTGTTCTACAGTGAATCTAGTACGAATCTAGTGTGAATGTTTTGCGCAACTATATTCTAGATGATCAACTCTGGATGTCATAGACAATCCCACTATTGAAAATATGTCCCACAAAAAGCTATTCAAATATTCCTAGGTTCGAATCTATATTTCTCTATCTCTTTCTCTACGTGGGATATAGCCCCGGAGTTAGTAGTTACACCTTATTATTACTCTCGTTTGTGTATGAGGAGTAAAGTGTTACGGGCTAGGCCCGATTTGTAATTGACTGGGAGCAGATCTCCCAGCCATCACGTGATATTCGTTTCTATGTGAGGTGAAGGACAAGGTCAAGGTCAAGGTCAACCAAGAGTAAGACCAGAACACTCACGTCAAGTGTCTCCTATATTGGACAGACTTCTTCGAACATGCTGGATCACTCAGAAAAGTGCATCCCAATTAGGAATACCAATCCCAGACGGGAATCACCCACCGTTTTTCTTTATTGTATAAAGTTGTATGGTTTCCTTCCTGTGTATAACCATACATAAATGTAGATTATTTCTTGGCATAGCTTTCGTGCTTGTCCGAATTCGCACTTGCCCTTTACATAAAGTACCAGACTATTCCTCAGCTTACTCAGTCACATCAGAAGAATCTTTTCACAATGCGTCCTCTTCACCCAAACACCCGAAGTTTTTACTTAAGCTGAAAATGACGGGAATTGGTCAAGCAGCTCTAGATATAGCTATACCGGAGGCATCTAGTATAGACCCTTTTGCTCATCTCTGCCTAGTTGATAAGAAAGAGATTTTGCTTTTACTAGAGTATAAAAGAAAACAAAAACAAGACAACCCAACTCCCCAACCAGAACTCTGTCTTCCTAATCGAGTAATAGTACTACCTAATTAGAATGGGAAGCAGGACGATTTCAATTTTTACATAGATCGACTATGGGTACGAGTCGAAAAGGAGATTGATCTCTGTTGGGTGTCATGCTCGATCTGTATTGACATCATAGACACAATACCCGAGGAAAAAAATCTAGACTTGCTAGCTGGTTTACTCAAAGTAAAAGAATAGATAGGTTCGACTGCTACCATCTACCAAATGTGCTGGAACGAGAGTTCAAAGATACCCAAGCATGGAAAGTCGCTTTGGAACATGTATAACGTATTGAACAAGGTGCTCATCAGAATTTCCATGAGTTTCTTAAGGAGTTTGAGTACAAAGTGGCCTCATATGGCGGGAACGAGTTGTTTACTCCCTCTACAACGGCCCGGCAACTAAAAGCCTGCGCAGGGCTCTAGTCGGAGTTTAGCTACCCCCTATAAATAAATTTGTCGGGTGGGTAGTGACAGCGAGAGAGGTAGCGAGGGATTTAGAAAGCTTCTCTGACTATAGGCCAAAAGGTTCGAAACAAGCCAGTACCAAATTAAGGCCATCAAAAGGTGGAATAGAAATGCACCAGTTTGAGACTAGGACGGATAATATTGACATAGAGAGTGAGATCTACATGTCAGGAGGAACGGATGCTACTCTCGCAGCTGTTGAAGACTTCAAACCACAAACAGACGCCATAGAGCAAGAAAATCGCGCAAGAACGCGAATTTTATTAGTGAAAGTAAAAAAAAAACGAAGAACAAAAAGATTGCCACCAAACCGTATGCTCCCTGGCGTTAAATAGTCGAGTTTAATCGCCTAATAGAGAAAGGAGTGTATGTTCGGTGCGGAGAAGAGGGATATGTAGGCACTCAATGCCCTACATATAAGAAAGTTTTACGACCGAAAAGTGATTTAAGTCAAATAGATGAGGAGTTAATTGATGATTCCGAAACTGATTTGGGAAACGGGGATTCCTGAGTGGGCCAATGGCCTTTTAGAGATAATTACTATAAATACTCGAGAATATTCCAATATTTGATGTGTGCCAACCGAGTTACTCTTCAGAGAGCGCATACTATATGTCGATTAGCTTAGTAGTCAAAAGCGAAGAAACCCAAAAATTTGAGTTTCTCATGAAAATTCGACCTAACAACCAATATGTGCCCTCAGTCCACATTCTCAAGATGATTCTGTGATTAATATTGAAGATGAAAATGTGTTCTTTTTAATTTCAAGGCAAGATGACTGTGAAATTGATTATGAAACGAATAAGCGAATAATCATACCGATTCGCAGCTCCGTAAATGAGGAGTAATATCACAACGAGGACTGTGAGTGTCAGATCACGAGCTGACATTACAAAGCGTCCTACTTTAACATACTAAATATTATCAATATTAGTGTGTCTTACACCACAGCCTCTGTTTCAGACAAAAAGTTGTAAAAAATGGCAAACTCAACGGGTTCGGCAGAATACATGGATACCGACCCATCTCTAATTGAACTTATTCCCTCCGATCTCTGGAGCCTACCATATCTTAGGTTACCGGGAATCTTGGCCGCAGCTACCCGAATCAATCCAGTCCGCGTAGGCGAAGTCTGCGCAGCATCTCAAATTGATGTATCGCACAAACCTCCTATGAATAACCCTATTACTCCAAACGTAGATTTACCGATATTTAGAGTTTCAGCACCAACTATCACCCCATACGATGGTCAGGCTTCGACACTTCGTGCATTCTGTTCCCAACTAGTAAATCAAATAAATAGTTGTCAAAAACAATATCCAACAGAATCATCTAAAGTACAATTTGCATACCAATGTTTGGGGCCTGGAGCCTTAATCAAGATGAGATCCTTGTTTCGATGCCTAGAAGACCCAGCAGTACCAGAAGAAATTAGGACTTTGTCAGAATTTATATTCGCATTAAAACAAAGATGTCAGGATCCTGGCCTATGTGAGCGAGCAA
>QVIK01000942.1:0-16566 GCA_003957845.1 Oidium heveae | reverse complement strand
TAATAATAATAATAATAATAATAATAATAATAATAATAATAATAATAATAATAATAATAATAATAATAATAATAATAATAATAATAACAACCCAGCAGTAGTCTCCAATCTGCGTCGAGCAAAGAAATATATGGTTACCGTTAGCCCACTACTTATTTATCCTTGATAGTTATGTAATTAAATAAAGTATGACTAGAATCTGGCCTGCTCCTCGGACACCGAGGAGCCAGTGAAGGCGGCGAATATCTGGGTCGACCATTTTTTTTCAAAATCACTGATATACAATGCCACAATGGTGCGATACCGAAAATCAACTTAATGCTTCTTCGCAACGTCGAAGACGATGGTCCGGGTCGAAAAAAGACGGCATAATGACGATTTTTTGATGATAGGAGCCTGGACTATCCATACATTTTCATAGATTACGTGATTACGTAAGTCTTCGTAAAATTATCTACAGAAAATGAGTGCGAGGTGAGAAGAGTAGATTGTTGACGTGATGCAGAATATATATTTCGGGCCGAGAACGATCTGTGAAGGTCATGAATCGACAATTAATTAATGAAACCATTTACTATGATAAACGACAGATGTACATGTAGGATTAAATTACAATCTTACCACATCTTAAAGTGCCTTAAATCTCAAAGACCAAACGTTCATCAAATATACTAGTTCGAGCTTTCTTCAAATATTCAATATCAAACAGTTTCCGGTGCACCTAAAATTTCTAAGTAGAATGCCAAAAATATAGCATGGTTGTTTTTTTTACCTTTCTTCAGATTGGCTACTCATCTGAGATTTCTTTTTAATTACTGAAAGGCACGAAAGACTCTGCTAGTCTCAGTGATCCAATGAATTTGTATATTTTAGGTAATCGTTTCAAATACGAAGATTCCCTGGTAGTGTTAATTAATCTACCTCTTCATGTCAATCTTCGAACTATAGAAACTCGCGTTGTGAATAATTTTCCCGTCTGGGATGATGTCTACATTATATTCTTGACGTATTGTATTAAAAGTATCAGTAGTCGTATCACGTATCAATTGATTATGAAATTCCGGAGTCAGAATTCGAACATTAGGATCTTCTATAATACTGTATAGCAAATGCTTGATGTGGTTCTGTAAGACCCAACGGTTACGATGGATATTAATATCTTCAAACCAATTGCTTAGCTTATTGTCATTTGTATTGAGCTTGATAATATCTCTTCGTGATAAGTGCATAAACAATTTAACAAGTTTGGATTACTCATTCTAGCGATGAATTGGTGTTCACGACTTCAGTCACCCACCTCTATTATTTTTACCTCTCATATTCATCTTTGAAAGTCGCTATTGAATCTGCTATCATGCC
Source organism: Oidium heveae (assembly GCA_003957845.1). Taxonomy (NCBI): domain Eukaryota; kingdom Fungi; phylum Ascomycota; class Leotiomycetes; order Helotiales; family Erysiphaceae; genus Oidium; species Oidium heveae. Next base: position 15,207 of record QVIK01000942.1, on the reverse strand, counting down.
TGGCCCATTAGTTTCGTGAATATTTCATACAAAACTAGGAGAAAACCGGGTCGAACTATTTGAATGATGAAGATTGATGTCTGTATCAGGTATATCAATAATTCTAATGTAAATAAAAAAAATTAAGTAAACTGACATTCTCCAATTCCAATAACCATGTTAGGATCAAAGTACCATCATAGAACGATGCTTATTTTATGCCATTGATAGTAAAAAGTGGGTCAGAGAACTTATGGAGGTCGACCTTTCTCTACTGAAACCCCAGAAGAAAATAAATTCTATTCTTTCGGTGTTGTGTTTTTTTTTTGGCAATCTCAATTTTTAATTTTTCAATTAATGATATACGAATCAAACAAGATGTTAAATTGAGTTCATTATAATGCCAAGTTCCCGGAGGTACTGAAGTATGTAATACATCTTTTTCCTACCATGGGGCCAAAGCTGGGATCATGATTTTCCGCTTCTGGGGAAAGTGGAGCTACTGAATTGTTTTGTTTATTTGCGCGTCACTTCAGGCCATTTTCTTTTCCGCAAATTCTGGATGCGCCTGGTCTTCTCTCGAGCATTATTAAATAGTATTCTAGAGATATTATTGAGAAGTATTATATAAAAGTTATGTTCTCGCCGCCGACTATACAGAATTTCGCCGCTCAAGAACTTAGTCAACGGACCTCGAGACGTCGTCAACGGCCACTCTCATCCGAAAATTCGGGCTCTGAGCCAAAAAGTAAGCGCAGGAGAAGTGCATTTGCTCTCAAGAATAGTTTAACTCCGGAAAATACGACCGAGAAGCACGAAACAGATGAGAAAAATGTGAAGGTGACAGCATTACACAATGCCAAAGATGGCCCACAAGCGAGAGATCTAGCTGTACGTGGAAAAAAACTAAGATCTGGGGAAAGAGAACATAAAGGAGATGGTAGCGTTATGCTATCTTCGAATGATATGTACACTGTTGCAAAGTTACCTGCTTTACCGGATCGGCTTCAATCTGAACCTGAAAACAGAACTCACCAACATGGTGCTATATATTCATCATGTGGCTATGCTTTTGTCTTAAACCATGCGCGTGCAATTGTATGGCCATATTCAGTAAACTCGACGTCGCCTGAAACATTTGTATTTACACTCAATCATTCTTTGAAGAATACATGTGATCCATTACCCATTGGTGCACTTGTTTCTGCATCTGCATCTTCCTCAATTCCTGGGCTAGTTGTTATAATTCCAACAACAGGAAAAGTGACATATTGGGAATCTGTCTCTAGTGCGGCTACCTATGACCTTAGGCTGCAGCGAAATGGGGTAGAATTCTCGATACCATTATCATTTGGAGAGAAAGTTGATCAGGCACTTAATGCTGAATCTACGGGATTCATTCTTACTTTCAGCAGTGGCCGTATAGCATACATGGGAGTAAGAGATGGACAAGGTCGACCAGCTATTTCAGTCCAATTCCTAAAAATTGGGAGTAATGGTTCATCTAGTGGAATATTTGGTAGTATCAGAAATGCTATTTCGGGCTCCTCACTAAAAGGAAATGTTGCAGCTGTAAGGGCTGGACCTTTTGCGAAGGTGGGCGAAAGAGAGATAGTAATGGCAACAATGAAAGGGAAATTTCAGTACTGGAAAATGCATCGAGGTGGACATACTTCCTTAGCAATAGATTATGAGGCCCGGGAATCTCTACTTGCAGCTATTAAGAAAGTCAGCCCGGAGATGCCTGATGTAACTATTGATTCATTTGAAATAATTGACTTTGCATTTATACCGAAATTAGGAGTAGACTCTGAATTAGGGCGACTCGGGGAGGAAGATACCAATCTGCTTGTCCTCTCCTCGATAAAGGAGCGAGATTATTCTAAATATATTCTTGCACATTTATGCTTAAGGCGGCAAGAGCCAGAAGTCCGAAACTTACTCCCCATCAAATCCTACACTAGTTTAATAAACCACAATGCTTTATCTAGACCAAGGTTACATCTTCCAAAACCCGCGCTTGTTGCGTTTGTTGTATTCGACCGGGCAGTAGTTGTCATTTCGGTAGCGAAACTACTTCTTCAAAATCAAAATAAAAAATTAACGCAACCATTTGATGATGTCATCGACTTTCAAAAAGATATTGATATTGAAATTGTAGGATCTGGAATAGAAGAATCATTCGAATCAAACGGAATTGATGACCCTAAATCTCTTCACTTTAAACCAAAATATCCGGCTGTTGTTCTTTTAGTACGTGGGAATGGCATCATACGAGTTTCTGCCATCAATACTGACAGATTAATATCCCAAAATCCACAGCTAGTGAATGCTAAGACAAAATTAGAGCAGGCTGTATTTTTCGGGTCTCTCGATCATAATCCTCTTAGCTTTACTATACGACCAGAATTAAATTTCTCTGATAAGGAATTTGGTGTGGCTGCAATTGAACTAAGTGACGAGATCTTGAGATCCAAGACTACCTACATTTCGTCAGTTGCTACCTCAATTGACCAAAATCTTCAAAAAAGATCCGCAGCTTTGCATAATCTTGCGCAGTTTCTCTATAAGAATAATATTAAACTAGATAGAATCACAAAATGGAACTTACTCTTTAACGCCGAAAGGATGAAAGCTGCATCACTTGTTTGGAAACGATTCGATGCAACGATGAAAACTAGATGTCTTGGCGAGAAAAGAGGTCTTCTCACAGAAGTCATTGAATCTATTCATGAAAATTATAAATCTGTACCAGTTTCAGATACTGGTGAATACGATCGCGTCCGTCACTGGTTCATTCATGATATATGGAATATGGAAATAGCGATTCCCTGGGCTTATCAGGTCATTAAATGTTACTGGCATGACGGTTTTACGGATCATAACGTGGTATTGCAGATTCTAAGTGAAGCAAATGATCTTGTTATAAGTGCTTTACAAGGCGCTTTTGAGTTTCGAGAAAAAAACCTAGACCTTTATGGTCTTTTATCGGAACAAATAGAAGAAGGTGTACTTACAAAAGGCTACAAAGGACTCCCAGAATTCTGGACATCAACAACATACATTACGGAGAATACTAGGAAGCATTCTGAATTAGCTGCTGTCTTACTCGATGCCTTTTGGGGAAAACCAAGTGATAAAATACAGATCCCCACACTCCTTAGTAAAATTAGAAATGAATATTGCAATCTTGTTGACATCACTATTCGATCAAACACTGAACGCATAAGATGGTGCTCTGCTCAAGAAACCCCAGAACTTCAGATGGAGGCTAAAGAAATTGAATGCATACAAAGTAAAACTCAGGAGCAGCATATTTCAGTTCTTGCTGCAACATTAGGACTTCCTGATGAAGCTATAAATTTAGCCGAAAAACATCAATTAATGATTGTCTTAGCGTCACTTCTCAAGCTGGACTTAGATGCTTGTACTCATTTAGCGAAACATAAACGTGCTTCGGAGGATGTCAATGACCTGGTTTTACGGAAAAAACAGCTTCAACTCCGTATTGAAACCCTGTTTCTCAAATTTGGCTCCAAATGGGCGACGGCCTTATTTGAAGTTTATTTGATGGACGGCTCAGCGGGAGAACTACTCAATTCAATGTCGTCACAACAAAGCTACCTCACTAAATTTCTCAGGAGTAGGCCTGAGTATGGAAAGATCTCTTGGATCAACGACGTGACCAGGGAAAGAGATTTTGAACGTGCATCAGAGGCTTTACTCGAAATTGGATTGAAAAATGAGGAAGATTTATGGAGCAAAAAGATCTCATTGAGTATCGCAAAGTTATGTATCTTTGCATCAAAGGATCAAAGTGATATAGAGAGCCATGATCCCCGATTAGTATCAATAAATAACGAGCTTCAATCGATCAAAACCCAGGAACAAAAATTATGATTACATTACACTTAAACATCGATTGGTAGAACCAGTCTGTTAGCCCTAGAAACGAATTATTATTTAAATAGATAATTTCCTTCCAGATTAACGAACATTCATTAATTTTCCTTTCCATGAAAGCACTATTTTTTAAGAAGACTACCCGATCATCTTGATTAAGTATCGAAAAAAAAAGTTGCCTCAGCGAGAGCATAATCTTTGCATGTAGTGCTATGGAGATGTATCTACGTTACTCAAAGGGGCCCATGCATAAGTTCTTAAGTTAGACATTATAAATGAAAATGATAAATACAATGATATTTTATATATATCTTTCAGCTCATACATGGTATGGATGGAGTAACTACTCTGACGCTACTTGGCAATCACTGATCACAAGAGAAAAATATAGAAATAGGATCTGCANATGCATAAGTTCTTAAGTTAGACATTATAAATGAAAATGATAAATACAATGATATTTTATATATATCTTTCAGCTCATACATGGTATGGATGGAGTAACTACTCTGACGCTACTTGGCAATCACTGATCACAAGAGAAAAATATAGAAATAGGATCTGCACAGATCTCGCTTTGATAACCCTTAAGAGTTAAAATCCTCTTGCTAGCGACATGCAAAACTAAGTGCTCTAATCGATTCGGCGCTGAAATCTATCCCTCCCACCCTAAAATTCTATCACCAAAATCTAGAATAAATTGTTGAAGCTCTTTGGATAATTGGGCTCTATACTTCATGCTTGCAGCTAACCTTGCTTCCAAGTAAACTTTGAATATGTCGAGGCCGAGAACCATTTAAAATATTTATAAAAGAATCATACGTGTGTCAAAAGTACTAACATAACTAACTTTCAGAAGCATGTCTTCTCTCTCTCTTTCTCTCTCCTAGGGATAGGCAGGTCCTCATAGAGTGCGATAAGGGATAAATTTTGATAGTGTCAAATATATTCAGTATTCTCAGCTATTATTTTTGTGATACTAGCACTCCTTTTCGCCTTCGTTATATAGTGAAAGATCTTATAATAGGGGTAAAATCAAGACAAATACTTACCAGTGATAAAAGTATATATCATATTGTAGAAAATAAGCCACACCGTTGCTAACACTGTCTATGAATTTCTAAACTCATCAGTTTGTTTTTGTCTATTACTTTATTTTTTGAATAACATGTTATTTCTATTCCAAATTGTTTATTTCTATATACAGCATCCGCTAGTATTTCTGATCCTTGACGGAGGTTGATCAGAAAGATATGAGTAGAACAATAATAAAACGCCTATTAATGGGACCTTAGAAAGTCGGGTTGAACAGGGGTATATTTAGCAAACAGGTCCGTGAACATAAAGAACTGTGAGTCGAGGTACCACGAGTCCGATCAGCCACCTGCCGACCACTTTCGCTTAAATTTTGCACCTACCCTAATTTGTAAGTGATCATCCAATCAATGGAAGGTTACCTGGATGATATGTATAACTTCATAGGTGTTATTTTAAAACTCTCTTTAGCCCAAGCCTAATTCCGTGGTCTACTAATTCAAAAAGTAGGACCCACCTACCGACTAGCACTAAACTTCATTGAGAATCGGGGCCTTGACTAAGCAGTGTGCGAATTGGGACATTCTATATTGAAGAAAATTGTCAGGGTTATTATTTATCATATAAATTTAATTCCCGTATTCGCAACCTCTCTAACCTTATGCTTATTCTTTGCAGCTGGAAAATCAATCAAAGCTTTATTTGCCTTATTCTCAATACACATTTGATTATATTGTGAGTTTTCTATAGTTTCGTATATCCAAGGCCCTTGAAGAACACTCTCCTATTACGAAGTTTGATCTTCACAAGCCTCTATGGTATTTAAATTTGCGATGTATTTGCTATAACCTAATTTTTTATTGATTTGATTTTAATATCAAAGATTTCTCGGGGAGGTTTAGGTATTCCCAGTGGAAGTGTGGCTTTTTGAATGAATTTATTTGAAATCTTTTTTGTCGATTCTATGGCTTGAGACCTGCAGCATCCCATTCAGCTCAAATTTGAGTAGCTGTAAGACGAGAAGTTCTTGCATCATGCAAGCAGGATAAAACGGTACCTGTCTTTTATGGTACACTGTAGCTTGTGAAAGTATGTTTGTTTGGGATTTCGTAATACCGAGACTTAGGAGACAAGGCCCAAGTTAAATCTACGGGCTGGAGAGTATCATGTGTATGTGCGTTTCGTAGATAACGTGCACCTGATTTTGCTCGCATTTCATTTGTAAGTCAACGTTAACATGACTACCATGCCCATCAAGAAATAAGTAACAGTCTTCATTGCGAAAGCATTGAAAGTATTGTTTATTCAATAATAGGTCTTGTAATCAGATAAGTATAATTTTATTACTTGTCTAACAGTTTGAAGAATTCGTATCACAAATTTAGAGGTGTTTTCCTTAAGTCATGAGCTCTCGAACTTTTCGCCTTTCAAAATTACCAATGGCGTATCTTCCTTTAATCCAAGGATATCGATCCTGTGAATTTGCTTCACGTTATTGAAGTATTCATAAAAGTTTTCTATCGCTTCTACGTTGCACCTTGGACTCGAGCAAGTCCAAGTATCGAGGCTATTGATGTCTGTATTGATGGATTATGTTTGACAAATCTCCTAGTCTACTAACTATCAAGTTGTAAGTTTTCTCCTTGGATTAGAAGAGATTTAACAGCCACTTTGCGAAGCTGACTAGAGATAATCGAATTCTTCGAAATTACTAACTGGGTTAACTAGTTAATTGGATATTGCTCCTGAACTAGTGACTAGCTCTGTTAGTTTATCTGACTCTATGAATTAGGTTGACCCCACATACGTTCTATGAGCCTGGTGCATTGTTGAATACTGAATAGTCTGTTTAAAAAAAGGATCATCTTTGTATAAAATATTAGAATATAAAGATGAAATGACTTCAAATACATTTTTACATTGGATTAACAGATATTTTGTTCCATTTGATAAATCAAGATCCAAACAATTTCTTTCATATAAAATGACCAAATTCGTACACTGCTTAGTCAAGGCCCCAATTCTCAATGAAGCTTAGTGCTGATCGGTAGGCGGTAGATGGGCCGAACTTTTTTGGGGGTTAACCTTGAATGCTTATAATCCGTTTATAAAATCGGGGACAATTGATATTTGTTAAGTTGATAATATTGCACCATTTGAATTCTATTTCTATCACAACTCACGGATGATCACTTACAAATTAGCTTAGTTGCATAATTTAAGCGAAAGTGGTTGGCAGGTGGCAGATCGGACTCGTAGTACCTCGACTTGTATAAAATTACAGATACAATGAAACAAGAACAAATTTACCATCATACTCATAAGTTAGAACCATTGCACTATTTCTTAACTCATAACCATAACAGGCTATCCTGTGAACTTCAAGAAGTCGCTTTACAGAATTTAACGTCCAGGCGTAGCCAGGTTCTTTTTCCCGCTTGAGAACGCCAAAGCAGCCCATAGAGTCATTCCTTTACCAAGTCAAGCGGAGATATTCAAGAAAGGCATGTTGAATCTATTTGTCATGTAGGTACAATCGAGTAGTAGTGCTTCTGGAGCTTTTTTTAAGAAGTTGATATACTCGAGATACGCGAAAAATATACGCGTAACCCGAGTGCTGTCTTCATGCGTTGCAGTATCGAATTCGTGAAACCATTCACCTCTTTCGAGCTCCTCCTTGAGCCACTGTACGGCTGCTTGTTGTATATTCTAAATTTTATACTGTAAATATATGTCTTGTGATATTCAGAAGAGTTAAGGTTTACATCTAGGTACGGTTGAGATACATATAATAATACTTTAACAAAATAATGTTATCTTCGATCTCCTTGTTTACCCTCTTTGTCCACACTCTTTGTTCGCCCCAAGGTTGGCTATCATCTCACCATTATTAGCTGCATTTTCACATTTTCTTAAGAGATATCAAATTTATAGTCAAAGGCATCATCCTTTTTGGAATACTTGTTTTTGTTGTCACATATTTTTTTTTTTGAGTCTCAAGTTCTCTTGAATAGCCATGTAAATTGTATTTTGATACTTTTTCTCCATCGTAATTATTACTTTATGTGTCTATTACTCTGTCCAAAAACTTTGTTGTATATGGTACGTTTCTTAGTTGAGTACCACCTTGAATGCTATATCTATAAACATCAGCTCTATGTCTTGCTTTATTCTTTTTAAAATTAGTGTCTAACTATTAAATATCTTTTATTCGGGTGTAGCAATACATTTTTAATAATTTCGCTCAACACTGAGTATTTTAGAGACTCGTTCAAAATCTTTATCAGAAGTTGGCCATATAGGAGTTCCTCTAATCTTATTAAAGCTAGAAGATTACCGGAAATAGGCTTTTATCCTTTGGGATATAAACGCCTTGCAAATCTCTTAATCTTCTTGAGAACTAAATTGTGGCCCGCAAGAAATCTTCTACGGTGGTAAATGGTTAGAAATTGTCAATAAAATCCCACCAGAGATCATCTACATGATGTTCATCCAATTTGAATATTTCGGTTCTATTTCTGATAAATTTATTAATATCTTCATCGATATCATTTAAAGCACTAATACCGGCTACCCAGTCACACTTGACTGAAGCTTGTATTTGATCTATGCTGATCCTAAATTCTTTAAATCAAGATTAGCAAACATTAAATTTTTGAATTATTTTTTTAATTTTTGAGTCAGAAGTTATTCTCATCTGAAATTAACAAACTGATCAGTGTCGGTTCACCTAGTGAGCCTAGTTGATATTATACCTACAATCCCCGGCAGCTTAAACCGGCTATACAGGTCCCTAAACTTTGCAGCACAAAGGAAAGGGGTCTTCTATCTTAATATATCATAATAGATAGAAAGATGAAATAGTTTTGTGATATTGTTATTCAATTTTCAATTACTAAGATACATGTTTCAACTTTCTTATATCTTATAAATGCTTCTACTATTTTTTAACCAATTTCAAATGAATGATCTTGTTCCTATGACAGCGTCATTACTATCTGTGATTCTTTATTAACAATTTATCGTAAGAGTAAGGAAGATGATGAGCAATCAAAGCTAGGTGATTAGATATATGAACGAAAGAACTAACCATAGTAAGACTATTATCAACCGTGAAAGTAGATGGTGCATTCCTGGAGCTTGTCAACCGAGCCAACGCCTTTTTTGCATCTTCTTCCCGACCATGACGAACTAGCCACCTAAAATGATTGTCAGGTAAGATATAAAAAATTGAAATTTAAACAGATTCTTGTAACTTACCAAGGTGATTCCGGGGCAAAAAATTTAGCTATGGCCAGAGGTAAAGGACAGAGCCACTGAAGAGCAAATGGGATACGATACCCACATTGGTTAGTGCTCCCCACCAGCATCCGCATTACCCCCGAGCTAAGGAGCTGTCCAATGAGCCAACACATATTGGTGTATGTGGTTAAAAAAGGGCGAAGCTTCATTGGGCAAACATCCGAAGCATATATGCAGGCCAGTGTCTGAAAGACACCGAACGGTATCCCGCACAGAATCTCGCCAATCGACAACATCCACAAGTTCTGAGAAAAGAAAAGGATGTTGTTAAAAGCAACTAGTGCCAAGAGTGAGATGATTAGAGTCTTGCGATACCCGAGACGCTCTACAGCAACAGCGCTCATACACAGGCCAGCGACTTCTCCTGTAAGGCAGCCAATAGAAAGACCAGCTTGCCATGAAGTCGGTATCTCGTACTTGCCATTAAGTCCAACAACACCAAACTGCTGACAAAAGGAAGGAATGGCGTAGAATTGGGGCAGTAGGAGATTAAAGAAGCCCTCCATTATGACTGAAATGGAGAGCTAAAGGCACCAAAATGCTGCTGGCCCCCAAATCTCCCACGACCAAGAGACAGTCATATCTCTTTCCAATTTTCCAGCTTGGGAGTGGGTTAATGTGGTGTCATTAACCACACCAGACTGGCCTTGTTCAAGGCATGAAGTAGGATTGGCGACTACTCCATGCCGAGGCGCAGTTTGAATCACTGGCATTTCACATCCTTTAGATCTAAATGCTAAGAGTTAGATCATATTTTATCAATGTCATGGGAAAACCTACGCATCCAAGCTAGTGTTGGGATTGTTAGAAGACAAAAGTGGTGATGGAGAAACTTTCTTCATTTCTTTGTTTTATTTTATTTTTATTTTGATGGATGGATAAATTGATTGAATTGTCATGTTGGAATAATAAAGATTAAGATGTAGTTTGGATATCCTTCTCGAGATTATCGCATCCTTTATAGACATTTCTTAGTCTTCTTATGTATCTCTAACAGGCCAGTTGCGATGAAAGTTACTTTTACCTTGCAGATTCCTTGCTTTGAATCAATATACAAAGACATCGTCATTGTGGGCCGTTCCTTCTCCAAGAGTGAATTTGCTAATTCCTGATGAAAGATCAATAAATAAAATAATGTATCGTCTGACGAAATTGGATGACAAAACACCCGAACTGTCTCCAAGAGTGTCTTTTTACTTCGAAAAGCCACTGGAAAAGAGTTTTTTCCTCTGTGTCAATTTCATTTCCAAGGAGTGATTCATTTACACGAATGGCAACGGCAAGAAAGAACGTAAGCGATTGGGGTAGAAGAGAAATTCGCCATCTTCAAAGTAGAAGTAAGGCAAGCACATCAGAATAAAAGGCTTGTGGCCATTACTTTTTTTTTTCTTGAAAAAAATAAATGGCTACATGATCAAAAAGTGGTCATGATTGCTTTTTGTATTATTGCCCAAGGTCATAAGTATGTAGTAGCTACTGGCAAATGTAAGTCGTCACTTGCCTTCTATATAAAAATAAAATTGGCTTTGGGAGAGGAGCGGGCAAATATTGAGGTGAAAGGTCAAAATAAATTGATAAGAGCCTCATCTTTGTTTACACCATATTGCCATTTGAACTGATTTTCGGTGTCGAGGACGATTGGTTTCAAATATCTTGAATCAAACAAATAAAGCAGAGACATCTTTTTTGCACTGAATTATCGCTCTATTACCTCTCTCTCTTGCAGTGATGATCTCCCGTCCCTTTCATGGATATTTGGTGGAGTCACTTAGTCGATCTCGAATCACCACAATGGGACTATGGTGTCGCAGCCGGCTTGGTGCAGATTTTGTGGAGGTGATCGCTGTGTTACTTTATTTTGAATGGCTGACTTGATAGCCAAATAAGAAAAATTGAAGATTCAAAGGAGCCCTTTTTTTTTGCGACTCGATATGTGCGCATTCCAGGGGAGTAAAGAACATAGTTATTAATTTTTCGGGACAATCATTATTAGACATTGGGATCAATAGTAAATCATGATCACCAACTTTGAAGCTAAGCCCTACGACCTCGATTCATTGAAGATGAATTTTGTGAAGATTTCTGTATCCTTGGCATAAATAGTGTCCTTTTATTCTCCTCAAAAAGCTAACGACTAAAATCCTAGAAATTTAATATGTCGATAATTTTTTTTGGTTAATTGTTCATATATTGGATATACTGAATGATGAGACAATGAACCCCCACCACCCCCCCAAATTGTTGTGAGGTGGGCACTTAGCCTTTCAACGTTTACTAAGACAAATGTGATAGATATACAAGGGGCCATCTCTAGATAAGAACTGGTTGTTTTCTGATTTAAAGAGGAATTGTGCTCGAGCTAGTTTATGCTACTTCTTATCGCCTCTATACACTCTGGCGAGCAGTACTTTTATAATTTGGATCTATGCACAGAGATACAAAGCAAAAATTTTCCCTAGTTACTTTAGGAGGGGTTGCAACGTTTAAAATTGTCCTAAAGTAGCATAGTTTTTGTATTGTGATGCTTTTAAAGTCAACATTGTGCTTCTTATCACGTAGTGCGTCGCTGAGTGCCCATGACTCCAAAATTTATTTTCCATTCTTTTATACAAATTTGAATCTTGATAGAAATCTTGATTTCTCAACGTTTAAAGGTAATAGATCAAAATTTCTTTTGTTCTCAAAAGTATTGTCAAGATTGAGACTTCTTGCCATGATCAAGAGCTTGATCTACTACTATCATGGATAAGAGCTGGTGGTATGACTGCGATTGATCTCTCTCGTGAAGAATTAGCAAAATCTTATTTTCGATATCTCGCAGGCTGTAGAGCTAGCATCGTAAATGAACGGCTGTGTACGTTCAATTTTCCCGGGCGTCTAGGTACTCTAGAGAAATTCTTGGCTGTACTTAAACCAAAGTACAACATAAGTTCATTTCAGTACCATAATACTGGTAGTGATATTGGGAAGGTAACTGTTGAAAATCTCTGCCTTCAAGAAGATTGCACGCAAAGCAAATTATTTAGGACTTTTTGGAAGATAAAAGCTGAAAGTTATCTGCATGAGTCAAGAAAGTAACTGGGAACTTATTGTAATTAATTCAATATTGCACGGACTCTCTATTTTGAAATTTGTATTATGGCGACCACTCTGTTCGGTGGAGCACCCGATCAAATCATTATAGACTGGCTTTTCGTTGGAATATTCTACAAAGATATTGATTGTGATATATTTTTACATAGAGCTCATGAGACAGTTATGATAATACACATTGATAAAAATATTCTAGCCTGTGGTTATTTTGCAACAAACCTGTTCCATTAGCGCTCTTTGCAACAATATTTAGTCTGACGTAGGATTTATTGAGACAGTTATTTGCGCTAAATTATATGTTATGACGTATATATTTAATATTTATTATATACTATTTCACAGTCGCGATGCCAGAGTGGTTAATGGGTTAGACTTGATTTTGTTACCATGGACAATTCGCCATCTAATGGCTTCGGCCGCGTAGGTTCAAATCCTGCTCGCGACGCTCTTTTTTATTATTTCTTTGACATAAGCGGCCTGGCATGCTTAAAAAATTTGCTACGATTACATGCTGTTTTGATTGAATCTTGATTCATATATCCTCAACTGAACGCGTGGAAGATTTTAATTGAATGTATATTTTAAGAGAATGCGAGGATGCTGATGTGAAATATACTGGCTAAATTTATCAAAAATTCTATTTTACTTTACTATTTTTCTAGGGAACGACTTTAGAGACAACTCCTGATGTTTAGATAAATATCCCGGCTTGTTTAATCCTTGTAAATTATGCCCAAATTAGTAAAACACCGCATATAATTCGTATAACTTCCAAATCCAAGGAAAAATAACGGGGATGTACCCTGCCAAGGGGCTATGCAAGATCTTGTACTAAATTTATGTATTTGTACTAACGAGAGTCGGTTGAGATGTATGTAAAAATGTACCTGTACTGATTCTTGTACCATTTATTAAAGTCATCAAATTGGAAACTATGAAATATCTAACGAATCATCACGTCATTCTGTTATTCAATCATTGCATTATTGTATCATCAACACCAAAATACTGTAACCTTTAACTTTTATAAGCATCATGTGCTGGAAAGAGATTGATATACTTAATTTTATCTCTTAATATTCATCCGGAAGCATATATGTACCTTTTCTTATTATATCCTTCCTACTAAAAACTAGTACACATTCATTTGGGTCGTTGAGTGGTTTCAAAAAGCATAAATGGAGATAGGTCTTTCCCGGTTGAGCTTCCCGAAGCGAACAGATTGGAGCTATCTCGAGTATGTACCAAACTTAGCTCTCCAACAGCAGCTGTACTATTGGAAGGATTTTTGAATATATTGGTCTTTTAAGCTGAACCCATAATTAATACAGCGTTGGGCATAAAGTCCTGTGCCAGCAATATTGAAGGCCTAGGTGCGGTGATAAAAGAAAGAAAATTTCAATCTACACCTTTTCGAACCCAGTGGAACGCCTTTTCACAATCCATTAGATCCAGAAGGGCTTCAATAGGGAGTCGACCAGTTAGGGCGGGTTCTCTAGCCCTTTGGTTCGCGTTCTAGCTATCGTTTCTTACAGTGATGCAATCGGGATTCTCACGCCGCAGTGTCGAAAGGATAGTTTGAGGAAGTACCTCAACAGGTGTTATTGTCGCAACTATCTACTCCTGATACGAGTCTAGTTTACAATGACTTGAATAGACCGTGAGATTTGTCACTGGATCATGACCATAATGCTCGGAAAGTATAACCTTTAAAACCCACAAATTACTGCCTGTTAGTGTATCAAACTCTCTTCTGGTAATTTATTCCCAGTTGCAGCCAGTTTTAATGGTTGAACGGTTTTGCAAAACTCTTCCTTGATTTTTATGCGCAACGCGGTGAACGCATCTGATCCAAACTTTTCATATCCTGCTTCTTTCGTCTTTCACTGAACGTACCCGACTGATTGAAAAGCTATGATTCCGATTACATGGTTGATTCTAATCTGTTAAAAATGATAAATTGCCTTCTCGAGTTAGTGTGCAAGTTTATGAGGTTGATTACTGGGACGTAAAGACCAGAAAGTCAGTGATCACGTGATCGACGAAAAAAAATCAGTGTATCATATCAGAGTTCAATAATCATTGATTAACGATTGAAGCTTCTCAACAAGTCCGTCTATAATCTGATCAAAATGGCTTATCAAAATGTGGTTTGTTTGTTTACTTAGAACTTGGGTATGCGCCTTACTACCGGTAGTACATGGATTACCATATACAGTATGTGCTAGTAAACTTACTTGTGCACAAGTAAATTTGAAGTATCCCGTCTTATTCATAGCGGAATAATACAACTTTTAGCAATGTCGTGCAGTTCTGGTACTGAAATCTACAAGGGTTGTTATTACTATCCTGACCCTAAATAAATGTAACTCGCATATACATATGCATGCAGTTAGGCCTGAAAACAAGGATTAAAACATGCGCTAGCTGGGGTCTTACAGACCTTTACTGGGATATTTCTGCGCTAAAACTACCATACTTATGTACGATTATATCATAACTCTCTTCTTTCACATCCGGAAGTCTTGCCAGACATGGATTGTACTTAGGATCAACAAGTCAAAAATGTTATTTTGACGCAAGAAAAAATTTCAACTTTCAAATATCCAACAACTAGCGCAGTCTTTTTGGTTCCAAACAAGAAGTTTGACAGGGCTAAAAGTCGTATCGGATGCATGGTGACGTCCAACCTCTTCGACGCTTGATTTCAGAGCAAAATGTTTACTTGGTGAAAAAAATTATGTTCATGATTCCTGCCACTTCTATTAACATCAGAGACATGGAAAAAAACTGACAATCACATGTTTGACAAATTTAATGTTCATCTATCTTTTTTCTTTCATCTATTGTATTTTTTCATTAAATTCATATCACTTCCTAATCAAAAATAATTTA
>QVIK01000941.1:0-16579 GCA_003957845.1 Oidium heveae | reverse complement strand
TTCTCGATAATCAGGCCGCAGTGATGGCTTTAAACACAGGAAAATCAGCTTCCAGCATTCGGTTAACTAAATTATTCCATAGTTTAGCAAAATCTGTAAATGCAGAGTATAGATGGGTGCCAGGACACTCTAGAATTAGCGGGAATGAAAAAGCAGACGCGGAAGCCCGTTTTGCCCTTCGAGATCTGCCAGAGATACATACTCAGCCCTGCTTTATCACCTTGGCATACCTTCGTCGGCTAATGCATCAGAAACGACAAACCATAGTAGAAAAATGGTGGTCTGAAGTTTGTCCAACTAGATATCAAGATCTAGACATGAAAATGCGTCGGAAAAAGCCACCCGAACTAGCATTACCAAGGCCGCTATTGCATAGATTAATAGCTGCAAGAACAGGACATGGTGACTTTGCAGCGCACCACCGCCGCTTAAAACATGTAGACGCCGAACTTGAATGCGTCTGTGGGCAGGAGACTACTCCGACACATTTTATTAGATGTCGAAGATACGCACATGAAGTGCGTAAACTTCGAAATGGCATGACCATAGACAATTTTAGAAGGCAACTTCTCGGGCATAATTGCTTGAAGAGATTTTCTGAATTCGCAAAAATTACAGGTTGCTTCAGCGACCAACCGACTCACCCATCCTCAGCTGGACGCGAGGAGGGTATATTATAAAATGCCAACAATTGGAATGGCGGGTTAGAGATTGGTATGAGAAATGCTGAGCTATCCCTATTATTTGTTACTTTCCTTATATTTCTTTCTTTCATAGTTTCTTTTTCCTTTAATTACTTTACATTTTATGTAATTAGCGGGCGTGAACGAGTAGGGCATGCCTGAGGCCATGATCCATACCGGCTCCGCCGATCCTGAACCTAACGTGGACACAGGGCATATGCCTAGGACCTTAAACTAGATAAATAAATAAATAAAATAACGGCTCACAAGATGTGTTGACCAAGTCATGGGGTGATTTTTACGGTAAATTCATCGTAGTGCTTTTTTGCTTGCTTCCGCACAGGCTAAGCGACTGGCAAAGGGGGTGTGAACGCACTGGTATGTATCATCGACGAATGGTTTCGGAGAGGCCACAGATTTTCGGCGAATCCCTTAGTGTATACGCCAGCAAACTTTAAGCGACTCCAATCATACACAACATTGCTGTGTATGTGTAATGGCAGGCAGTGTGTCTATATTGTTGTCAGGGGGATGGATGGTAATCAGAATTTAATAAATAAACATATAAACTTATGTAGACACTATTACTAGTAATAAGTTATTAACTCGTTTTTACGAAAATTCAATTTTCAATGCTATAACTTCTTTTTTTTTTTAAAAAAAACTAAAAAAAAAAACTTGGATATTTAAAATTTATCATCCTAGAGACAATGTCTTCAAATTCGATTACTCTGCTCCAAACTGATGCATCATCGTCCGTTCCTACATCTTGTAATCCGGAACAACCAAACCAGGAATGTGTACATAACATCACTTATCCAAATGAGCTCACTTCTCTTTATTTCAATGATGCGAAAGAAGAAATAAATAAAATTTCCAAATGATAGTGGCGACGGTTTTTGCCCGCTCGATTTCAACAACCAGAATACCAAACCAAAATCCAACGACAATCGTCTCGTTTTGGAGAGTTTATTTACGTTGTGGTCTTGGCCGAGGATTCGAGGAAAATTCAGTGTCTGGAAAGAGAAAGTATAGATAAGGCTCTTAGATGACGAATTACCCATATAAAGCTACCTTCTTTCGTCTCAAGGAGCGCGTAGGGTGGACTCTTGTGGTGACGAATAAATTACCACCATAACCATAAGCCAAGCGAAGAACTTTCGCTTCCTCAATTCTAGAAGCTTGATAAGGAGCCCTATAAATCAATGCAGATACTGTCTGATACGAGGCTACACTAAGCCTCACCTTTGCACAACTTCTCGAACGATACTATCGCACTAATATGATAGATATAAGCTTAAAGAGAGATCTTTAGGCGAAGAAGCTAAAATTTATGCACTTTTCGATGAGCTTGAGAGGGACTTTAGGTTGAGGAAGTGCATCTAGTCTTTTCTCACATTCCATCAATAGTGAGTATTCAGTACAATATTTTTTTTTTTTTTTTTTTTCTTGATACACAGTATCAGCTGAAAACTAAGAGCATCTTTTTTTTTCGCTCACCCGCATTCAATTGAAATGCTAAAGAAACATCCGGATGCTCACATGCTTGACTGCACCTATAGAACCATTGCTTTCAACACGCCTGGAGGCATTATAAGCATGAAGTTAGTCTACGAAATTGCCTTTCTACTTCTTTTTAATGAGCAAGAGCTAGGTTATAATTTTGGTACAGAAAGTTTATTATGAACTATTCTCTTCCGTAGGCGGTCCACTGCGTTGATTGATTACGGATAATGAGAAGGCACTTCAAAATGCATTAACGACCTTCTTTCAAAAAGCGCCTCAACGAATATATCAATGAAATTTGTCCAAAAAAATCTAGAATTTAGAGTAAATAGCATGTGGTCTTATAAGTCAGCTACTGAGCAAGAGCAATGCTGAGAAACATTCCAAATAATTTTTCAGCACCATCGCTTGGCCAAAACCAAGGACCCCTTTGATGAAAATTGGAGCTAGCTCGGGATGGAATAACAACTCTTGGCTTCTATAGTTACAAACTACATCGGAAATTATATGATTTCATCACAGCCTGAGTAGGCTGACTGGAATTGTCAGTATACGAATTCATTCGGCCAGACCTCTCCGTCCCCTTTAGAGGGGTCTCATCATACATTAAAGTCTTTTCTCGATAATAGAAAGGGCCATGCTTTTAATATACTCTGTTGTAAAAATAGGATAAAGCGTGATTTCTCCTTTAGTATACATTCTGTAATTTAAAAAATTGTTCCTTTCCATTAGTTTTAGTTTTTCAGAATCGTTATTGTTTACTGTCGCGATCATGTAGAGTCTAACGAGAATCTTACATTTCTCGCTCTAAATAGCAAACGAGGAGCACGGAGAGTACTAATATCGCTTTTCCACGTGATTAAGGGATTCGCCGAAAATCTGGAGGCTTTCGGAGAATCCGACGAGCACGCTAATCTTGCCTTTAGAATTCCGTCGGGCTTATCTTTTAAAGATCCTTTCCCTAGTCATTATTTTTTCCTTTTGCTTTAGATCCAGCTAAGTACAAGCATCCAGAACTATATATATATATATATTTTGTTCTGTTCCATATTTTTAATTTCACTATCTATAGCTTCATTCCATTCTTGAGCTTTAATATCTACTTAATGCAGTGTTAACTATATCTCGATAAGAGATATGTAAGGCTAAGATTTATTGATTTTTAGAGAAAAAGGAATTTTCTTGAACACGAATATCACGTTGTATTACTGTTGGATAGGTTTCTGGATTTAATTTTATATAACTTCCTGTAAACTTCATTACCAACATAAATACCTTCTTTCGCTTTAAAATTAAAATTATCTTGATCAGGCTCAAGAAGCCAGTCAGTATACACAGTGTTGAGCTGGGGATTAGTCGAGGCTAAGAGACAAGAGTAGCAATCACTTGGTTCCGTTATAAAGATAGAATCGTCTAGTAAAGTCCATCAGCCATGACTAGACATGAACAGAATTCTCAATAGAAAGTGTTTAGAGGTTATGGTAGAAAGGATGGGTTACTAGAACTTTCTATAATTCAAACTTGGGATTGTTAGGGATGGTATTACCACCTCATCTGTGTATATAAAGCACCAGCTCTTCGTACCTCTTAGATCTTTGTAGTTCTTGAACGCAAGCATTCAGCATCCAATTTAAGAGTACTTGGCTGTTCATCTCAAAGCCTCAAGCCAATATAACTGACATAAGCTCTCACTTTTAAAACACACGGCAAGCAAAAGGACGAAGATTTCGAACGTTTGGTAGTTTATTGTAGACAGCAGAGTATGATGATTTAGGAGATATTTTATTTGGCGTTATATTGAGAGAGAAAAATGATGTATTGAGTATAACTGGCCATAATTTAAGTGGTACGCTGGATTGAAGGTAAAATGTTCGTATTTTCTCCGTAACTGTTAAGGCATTTCTCTCAACTATACCATTTTGTCCCAATGCATGAGAGGAAGATTCCTGCCATTTTATTCCACGAAAAAGGAGCTCTTATTGAAGATTAGAATTTTGAAATTCCGTGCCACTATCAGTATGAATGTGTTTGGGTGTTATATCAATTTTAAATTTTAAATTTTCAAGCAGATATCGAATTTGAGTTGGAACAGTCTCTTTAAAGAAAATTGGCCGAGCCTATTCCAAGCTGTAAATTCGTCTACAGCAATCAAAAACCATATTGCATTAGAGGCAGATTTATCTGTGGTTGTTGGGAGGAGAGACTTTTGACCACCAAAAAGATCCATATCTAGGGCTTCACCAAATGAAGTTGCAATTCGAAGAATACCATGACCTTTGCATATCGTAATTTTAGACTTAATACAAATCTCACAGCCATATTGAGATTTATAGTTACGAATTCCCGCGTCTTTTAACATAATTCTTTGGGCATATTGTCCGGGATGACCTAGGATACTAGGCCAGTCACGAGCTACCGAATATACAGAAGTTTGATCACTGTTTGATATTGTGTGGGTTTATACAATAATCTACCATATATACGCTGGAATATAGCACATAAAGACCCATTTGGGCGAATTAGCTCAATGTTACGATAGTTTGACGGCCATCGAATAGAAAAACCTTATTTTTCCAGTTGGGCAATGGAAAAAATAGTTTGTCTCGAAATTGAATTGAGATAGAGTCTGACTCCAACGGATCTGTCTTTCAGAAAGTTTTCTACTTGTCATAAAGTATTGCAGGTTTTTGTGATCAGAGAGAATTAAGAACGATTCTTTTAGCCCTGTTAGTTCACCTCGCCATACTTCAAGAGATGATATGACAGCTTGTAATTCTTTATCATGGATATCGTAGTTACATTTGGCCGGGCTCAATTTTCTGGAATTATACATGACTGGCAGTAGTATGTTCTGCTGGTCATATTGCGAAGGGCAGGCTCCTAGTACATATCCAGAACAGTCTGCTTCGACTACTTTTTGGTTATCAGGGTCATACAGGGCTAGGACTGGGGCTGTGATGAATCGTTCTTTTAGTAATTCGGATGAATTTTGATGCTCTTCGAGCCAGAGAAATGCACGATCTTTCTTTGTCAGTTCTAGCAGTGGCTGAGCAATCTCACTGAAGTTAGGAATGAAGACCCGGTAAAAATTGGCAAAGCCGAGAAAACTCCGAACCACTTTTACTGACGTTGGACGGCCCCATGATTTAATAGCTTCGGTTTTAACAGGGTTCACTTTAATTCCTTCTCCTAAGCTTATTACAAACCCAAGATATTTTGTTTGTTTAATTACAAATTCACATTTCATAGGATCTAGTCTTAGTCCAGCTTTATAGAGGCGTTCAAAAATTGCTTGTACCTTTTCCCAGTGGTCTTTTAGATCACTGTCTGTATATATCAGAACATCATCAAGGTACGCAGTACAAAACACATCGAGAAAGTCCCCTAATATTTCGTTGATGTATCGCTGGAAAGCTGCAGGGGCTCCTTGAAGGCCGAATGGAGTCACAAGCCATTCAAGAGAACCGAATCTTGTGCGAAACGCAGTTTTATCTTCATTTCCTTGACGTACTCTTAACTTATGAAAAATAGCCCGAACATCTACTTTAATGACCCATGTGGATTTTGATACCGATCTTAATGTCTCTCTTATAAGAGGTAGTGGATAGCGGTCCTTTTCTGTAATGCATTGAGGGCTTGATAGTCCACACAAAATCATAATCCACCACCAGGTTTCTTGACAAAGAGTTCTGGAGCACCTCCTGGGGATGAACTCGCCCGTATCCAACCCTTTTCGAGATGGTCTGATAGAGTTTTTCTTAACACTAGAAGCTCATCCCTAGACATATTGTATAGGGGACACCATGAGATAGGTTTCTCCCTACTTTTCTCGTCTTTATGTAGAACAATTTTCATGTCCGATGGTCGATTTGGTAGAAGAGTGCTTTCCTGGTTATCTTGGGAAAGTTTGGCCCATTTCCTAATCTCAGGAGGCAATATTTCACAAATACTTTTAACTGGCTCATCTATTTTGATTTCAAGGGCTTTGTTAATATCGTGCATAGATATGGCAAAGATTTCGTTTTCATCTTTTCTGGCGGAGTCTAAAAGGGCTATAAACTCCGAACCTTCCACATTGACTGCGTTAGCGTTACGTCGAATCTTTGTTTTAACGTGGTCCGAAGCGTTTTTTTTTCATACCAACCTATTTCTTTTTGATCCAAACCGAATTGACCTTTTTTTTCGAAAGGTACACAACATCGTTGTGTTCCATCCATGGCTTGCCGAGTATGGTATCGTAAGCTAGATCTTGAATTATATACCCATATACTATTTGGTAAGAGAAACCCTATTGATCAACAATAACGAGAACTTTATTATTTGCATTAAAATTACGATCCTTTCAGGCCTTTTTTCATCTTTCTACTATCAGTTTCAACATGCCCGATAATATCACAATAGTTACATTTAATTTGTTTATTTTTAGTCGGCTGATCAAACCCAGCGACCATGGCGTATAGTTCGGATGCAAGAACACTTCGAGTTATTCATTTACATTTAGTGGATGACCAATGGAGGATGTTGCAGTTTTTACTATCAGCAAGGACGATGATAAATCCGATTTGTGACGAGTATTCAGCATTGTTAGCAAAACTACTGTCTGTGAAAACAGTGATTTGCAGTTCTGCTTCGTTTAATTTAATAAAACGTAGGCCGGATTCTTCAATTTGCCATTTAAGTCGTTTATTTAAGACATCTATTTGAGAATTAGAGGGTTGTGATACCTGTGCAGCTTGTGAGAGGTCAAATGCAGCTTGTGGCTGACAAATGGATGAAATGTAAGCGCCTCGCACGCGTTGAATAATATATGATTTAGCATCATTTTGGGGAACTTTTGATAGATTATGACAATGTGAAATTTGATTGACAGTAATGCCGCTGGATGAAATAGTGTAAGTGGCACCATTGAAAACAATTGATTTGTCAAAGGTTAACTTGCCTATGGGTTTTGATGTGAATTTTGCTTTTACTTTTTCTAGGTCTTGTTCTTTTTCTCTAAACCGTTCATTACAAGTCAAGAGAGTATCATCCGTTTGGAGAGCGACTATAGCATCATTGTTATATAATAAACATGGATCACTGGATGATTGTGTGAGTGATAGTTTATTAGTGTGATGAGTATGATAGGTTTGGAACCAATGTGTGCCTGCTTCTGCGATGCCATAAAGAGGTTTGAGGACTTTGAGCAAAACATTGGGAGGTTGATTTAGTTCTACAGGTGGTGTTACAAATATATTTCGAGAAAGTGAGGTCTTCGATTTTATATAGGCCTGAATTGTGTCTCGTGTATAAAAATTAAGGCATTTAATAAGTGCAATAGGAAATAAAAGACGTTGGCTAGACCGTTGTATTGTAGGTGATTATGTTAGGACTTTTGATTTTTCCGAATCATTGCATCCTTGGATTACAAGACGAGACTTTTCAAAAGCTTGTGGCGTACCTGCTAGCTTTAAGGTATTAACAAAACGACTTTTAAATATACGAACACCGGGAGGCACAGCTTGGATATCTACAAATTCAAATACGCCGCGAAGGATAAGTCCATCGAGTTCTTTTTGACGCGAATTAGCAAAATTTGGCTGGGGTTCGTTGTGTGTTAAATATACTGTAATAGTTGCAGGGTAAAGTGGACAATCGATATCTTGAGTGTGTAAAAGATTTTGATTTGCCTCATTTTCACGATAGCGCGCAGGAAGACGTTTTGTACGTTGAGGGCGGTTTTCCGACGAGTTTTATGAATCTTGTTCTCCATTTTCAGGTGAACTTTCTTCAGGTTGTACATGTAGATCATTATTTGGATAAGGTTTTATTGATGTCGATCTGAATGTTGTAGGACCGCTTGGGAGTTGTATTACCGCATTTTCTCTTTCCAAGGAAAGGAGTTTAAAAGGGCCTTCTCATTGTTTTCTATGTGTGCGCCACACCAAAATATCTGTTCCAAGAGGAATGTTTTGTGCAATAGTAGCGGAACCGTTTCTAGTGCGCAAAGCTGCTGTAACCTGTTTCTGAAGCAGCAGTTTGGATACTTCTGCCATAGCTTTTTGTATTGCCTTCGCTCTAGTAGCAATACTCGGTGCAGGGGGGTCAAGTTTCGAAATCCGAGGGTATGCACCAAAAACAAGCAGAATGGGAATGATCCCATCAGGTCCGGCTGTGTCGTTGATGGCTTTGATCGCCATTTGAAGGGTGGGGTTTTTATCGGTACTCTTAGTTTCTTCCTTAATGATACTATATGCACGACGTAGGGGCTTATGATAGCGTTCAACGATGCCCATTGAGTTTACTGATTCTACATGGATTTCTTTTGTTTCAATTCCAAGTGATATATTATATTGTTGGAATTCTGACGATGCAAAATTAGTCCCAGCGTCGTGATTAATAATTTCAGGAGGTCCAAGGTATGAATCGATCCAACAAATTCTTAGTGCATTCCAAGCATTAGATGAGCTGAGATTGGCTAGTCATAACACTATCCAAGATACAAGATACTTGTAAAGAAGACAAGTGGTCCCCACTGGAGAAAAGCATGACCGAAAATTCTTGTTACGGGGATAGATTTTTATTTAAAAAGAAGTAAATTATCTATATTATTAAAAATGATGCCCTTTTCATCAAGATCTTGTTGAGAAAGTAGGAAAGAGATGTTACAATCAACGATATGAAAGATGCATGGTCCTATTGGAGTGGGGATGGTGATGGCACCAAATGATTTAGTAGCTCCAATTCCGAAACGAACGTTTATTTGGTCTGATGTATCGATCGATGTTGAGCCAAAGGTTTTTGAGAATGCTTGAAATTGTTTGTAGCCGGCGGTTGATTTTCCAGCTGCGCCGGTGTCTATGAGAATACCAAAGAAAAAATCCGAGTTAAAACGAGGTTTAGAGATAGCAAATGTATCGTTATCGATCTGAAGATTTTCTGTCTGTCCAGTTAGCGCATACCGCGTGATGTCCATGTTAATTTGTTGGGCAGTATTTTGAGCAAGTGTGATATCAAGCATTCCACATTGAGTATGGAAAAATTGGTCAGGAATGTGGGTATTTTGCTATCAGAATCTTTTTTTATAGTTAAAAGCGCATCAAACGCGTGTACTAAAGAGCGATCTTCAACTGGGTCAATTCCTTCGTAATGATAGTGCTTTCATCGAAATGGGTTTCAGCGACAAAGCGACGATTATTTTTCGGGTTGTATGGAGAATCTTTGTGGGTAAAGGCGTCTTTCAAACGTTTTCGAGATTGGTCGCGTTCGCTATCGGAATGTCGTGTCGACCAGCATCCTTCTTTCCGACATACGAAACAGATTTTACGTTGTCGAATGTAATAGGGCCAGGGGCCCTTGTAAGGAGACTCGGCCTTAGCCGAGTCAGCCCATTTCGTTTACCAACCGACACCTCGCTTATGAAGATCATCATTAGGGGTTATATAAGATAAGCCTGACGCTTCTTCGATCAACGATACGAGAGTAAGTTAGAAGAACTCAGACCTCCCGCAGAAACGGATGGAAAGACAGATGGAAAGGCTATCTTTAGTGTATGGCACTCTAATGGAACATAAAAGGCAATCAGATTATTGTAGATAGACTTTCCTCTTTAACGAAAATATAAACATTCAAAGTAACCTTCTTGTGTCCTTACAATAAGGCAACCCTTTAACATCGCTCAGCTCTTTGGTTTCTTCTGTATCTGTGGTCTGTGAAATGAACGTTAGCTTCATTATCATTGTGCTCGAAATACTGCTCTATCGCGAGATTTTGTTGAGATTTCCATGTGGCAATATTAGAACGAAGACGGTTTGTCAATGGAGCAACGGTATCATCTATGACAGTGAGCATGCAATAGAGCACAAGAGGTGAGCTCTACAAGCTTGAAGTAATTTAGCGAAGAGAAATTTATCCGATTGGAATTCAGGGCTTAAGCTCATCTGGATTTGACGTAGTTTTGTTATAAGCGTATTAAGGGCAATGTCCACGTCTGATGATTTTATATCTTTCAAAGTTGTTTTGAGGGACATTTCATTCCATTTTACAAGCATTGATGGTTGATATTCTTTGCCTTCAAAACTTGATTTGATAGTTTGATACAGCGTGGAGAGGTCAGGGAGATTTTCTGAATTAAATGTCGTATGATAGTGTTGTAGAGCTGCATCTTTTAGCATAACTTTGAATGCACTATTTCGTTGATTGATTGGGACGTCAATGGTGTTACAAAGATCCGTAAATATTTTATATTTTAGGACGAGGGATTCCGATGGAGTTCCAGCGTATTTCTGTTCTTCTGTGTATACTTTCATAAGAGTTATAACGGGGTTATGTGAACCTGTGGGATTGTTCGGCAAAGCTTTTAAGTTTTGTGAAGTTTGTAAGTCGTTGATAGTACGATATTTTTGGAGAACTTCGTTGATCATTTCGTCTGGCATAGAGCACCATTGATCTAATAGCGCATCAATGAGTGCTGCTGGGATCGATTAGCCTCTCGATTTTTGGATAAAAACGTTTCTCATTCCAAGAAAATCTCTAAGATTCTTGGATGGTTCTGTCGTCTTGTTGAAAGTCTTTACAGTAAATTTCTGGAAATCAGCCACAAAATATCCGTGAAGTTCACTGCCATATAAATTCTCATCTTCATATTCGTGAATGCGTTTATTAATGTAGTCTGTTACGTCGCTCGCGGTAGCATTATTTACTTGTACTTCTGTCCAGGGTAAAAATTCCATAGATTGTATTGTAGGATTAGTTTCGGCCACCTTGTCTACTTAGGACTCGCTGGCAACGTCGTCTGCGGGACTGTAATAGTCACTGGCGTTTTTACGTCGCGGGAGAAATAATATTTCTATGTAACCTGCGGCTAGAATAGAAGGTTGTAGGGAACCTGATCTGTTGCACAACTGATCAGTGTAGGTACCTCTACTAAGGTATAGTTCCTATATTCAATGATTCAGATAAAGTTGATTTTTCTATTCTATTTACTATTTAAATAATTTATACAAAGGTGTGCGCTACATAAAATCGCTAAGCCTCATCTAGCTAGCCGTGTGGAACACTGGTCTTTAGGTCCGACAGATGTTACAAGTTCATTTGTTTTTGGAGGTGTTGGTGTACTTTACATTCCTCCTGCGTCGTTGCTTCCGGACTGTTGATGATCTTAGAGTCCTAACTCTTATTTTCTAGCCCTAGATGAGCTGCGCAGAAGTCTTGATGGCCGCACATCCCGATAACAAGCAGTTATGCTGGTATGCGTGATATCTTCAGCCTATCATGCCATCTGGCCGAGCTATGTAGTTGTAGCTGCTGGGCTCATGGGGTCCTGCGCGGTTTGGACATTTGGGTACCTTAGCCGTGCACTCTGTTGTCTCGCACGCGTCAGCGCACCTTCCACAGCGTTATCCTTTGGTGCAGGCTCGTATGGTGTGGAATCCCCAATATCGATGGCACTGTTCGATGAAGCGTCACCTCGCGAAAGAAATCGATGGTCCACTTTCATCAAAAAGTCCAAATTTATAATTCACTGGGTTTTTTTTAAAGTGTATAATGCAGTTTATATAGAATTATCCCAATTTTGCTTTGTTTGGCCGCACCTGTACTGGTGTAAAGCCATAAACTGATTGGAATTCTGCTATCACCATCTCATTAGTCACAAGTATATTTCCGTTTTGTGCTTTTATGTGTAGTGGCACATTTGGCACTATGACCGATTTCCTGCCAGAGGCTACTTCCAAAGTGATGCCGTCTTTTTGAAGCGATATTGCTGCCCTAGGGACCGATGTAAGATATAAAGACATGTTGAATTACTTGAGTATGCTAATTAGCTATATATATGTACATGCCACGTGCTAAGTAGTGTTTCCTATTTACACCCCCCCTAAGTCTGCATGTTTAAATCTATTCTAATTTGGGAGCAAAATGTGTTATGTTTTATTCGTTGAAGTGCTTTGGTTAATCCATCAGCTTTACAGTGATTTGTGGGTATATATTTTAGTTTGATTAAATTATTCTGTATTGTTTCTCGTACAGTTTCTTCTCTCATAAGGAAGTGACGGTTTCTGGCGGTTATTTTGGTAGAGTTTGCGGTGAGAAGTGCGGCTGTGTTATCAATTTCTGTTAAAATAGGTTTACTTTCAAGCTCAAAGAGTTCATCGTATAATGGTCGAAGCCATTGAGCAGCAATTGCTAGCTTGGTTAATGCAGCATATTCAGCTTCACATGTACTTTGAGCTGTTACTGATTGCTTGTTTGACCACCATGCAATGGGGGAATCATTTATAAGAATCATAACACCTGAGGTGCCTTTGGAGGAATGAATATTTCCCCAACTGCTGTCAGATGAAGCAGTGAGACCAGGCTTTCCTTTGCTAGGGAAGAAGAGGGACGCGGATTTAGTATTTGATATGTAACGTATAAGGTATTTTAAAGCAAGCATTGTATTATGTGTAGGGCTACGGACGTGTCGACATAATCGATTAACAGCATATTGAATATCTGGTCGCGTCATATTTGCAATGTGTAATAGGGTACCAACTGCTGATCGGTATTTTATTGCATCTGTTTCTATGCATAATTCAGATGTATCGGAGTCAATTATATTGTCATCTGCGATAGGTGTAGACGCTCCCTTACAGTATTGCATACCCATATCCTCACAGAGAAAATCTATTTTATCTTTTTGATTGATTCGTATGCCATCTAATTTCCTATTGATATT
The DNA here is from genome assembly GCA_003957845.1 of Oidium heveae. Taxonomy (NCBI): domain Eukaryota; kingdom Fungi; phylum Ascomycota; class Leotiomycetes; order Helotiales; family Erysiphaceae; genus Oidium; species Oidium heveae. Next base: position 3,694 of record QVIK01000941.1, on the reverse strand, counting down.
AATTCCCAGAAATCTGGTCATTTATCCTAGATTTTTAATTTTAAATGCTTTTGCAAGAATGTCAATCGCGTAATCAATTTGGGATAAGGAAGGGGATATGATCATGAAATCATCAACATATGTTGAGATTATGATATTTTTATTGCGAAAGACATTTGAGTCGTATTTTAGTGGTTTAAAATGATTTTGCGAGAGAACTTGCCTAAGTTTTTCTTGCCACCTTCTTGGTGCAGTTTTGAGTCCATAAATTGATTTATTTAGTTTGCAAACTAAATTTCCTGGATGTTCTCTACCATGCAGTTGCTCAATAAGTATAGGACAGTCTATGTCTGCATAAAGAAAAGCTGCCGTAATATCAACGCGACGAATTTGTAAGTTTTTAAGGGCTGCAAGAGCCAGTAACATAAGCATCTTTGTCGGATGTAGTACATCAGCATAGGTGTTTTCTACATAGGGTTCTGAAAAACCTCGAGCACACCACCTGGCTTTGAGTTGTCCATCAGACTTTTCTTTCAGAATCCATTTCCCGGTCATTATTTTACCTTGAACTTCGTTGCGAGGAACAAGTGTCCACACTTTGTTCCTATTCATATTTTCTATCTCAATATCCATTGCTTTGATCCATTCATTAGCTTTAGGTCCAGATAAAGCAGCTTGAATTGCATTACGACTACTAGCCTGAAGAGAAAGAATGGATGTTTGAAGTGGGAAAGAATTTTCATGCACACGAATGTCTCTGCGAGTAATTTTTTTATTGGAATCTGGATTGAGAATGATGTGACCTTTAGAAAATTCTGTGCCGACATAAATACCTGGTTTGGCTTTTGAATTTAACTTGTTTTGATCTTGTTCTAGCCAGTATGCTCTGCAACCAAAAGGGTAAAATTGTTTTATATCTGGCATTTTCTGATATACAGCATAAAAAGGGGATTTTGGCGCTAATTTTTTAGGAGTGATGTTCAGAATGTTAATAGCGGCGTTGAGCATTAGCAGCCATAAGCAGACTAGAATTCCGGATTGTAAATGAAGAGCCCGCATTTTCTCTGTCACCGTTCTGACACTTCTTTCGGCGATACCATTTTGCTCTGGTGCATGAGAGGAAGATTTGTGCCATTGAATTCCACGGGTTAGGAGTTCCTTTTGAAGCTCTGAGTTAGCGAATTCAGTACCACTATCTGTAAGCAGCCGTTTTGGGGTTACGTTATGAATATTTTTTAAGTGTTCAAGAAAGTATCGAATTCTAGTGGGCACAGTTTTCTTTGAGAAGATTGGCCATGCCCATTTCCACGAAGTGTATTCATCAACTGCCAATAAGAACCAGGTGGAATTCGGGACTGATGTATCTGTTGCTACAGGAGACAGTGACTTTTGGCCACCAACTAGATCCATGTGAATAGCCTCAGCGAACTCTGATGCGCTACGTAAGGAACCATGATCTTTTGTTACAGTAATTTTAGATTTGGTACAAATTCTGCAATCATGTGGAGGTTTATAACCACTATTGCCAGCATAATTGAGAGCCATCTTTTGAGCTGTTTTGCCTGGATGTCCCAATACGTTGTGCCAGTTGCGGCTCACTGAATAAGTAAGAGGTCTGGGCATACAAACATCATTGTTATTTGAGGTATTGGGCCTCCAGATAAGTCGTCCGGATTCACGTTTGAAGCGAGCACAAGCTGAACCATCAGGACGGATTATTTCTACATCTTGGAAATTTAAAGGCCATCGAATTGAAAAACCTTGGTTTTCAAGTTGAGAAGTAGAAAGTATTCTAATCTTCTGACCTGGTATAAGTATAGCACCAGAGAGTTTTTCTATTTTACCATCACAACTGGAAAGAAGTAAATCACCGAGACCAGCGGCATTTACTTGCCCTAGCGGCTAAGAATATAGTTTGAGGGCATTTAGTATAGGAGGAGAAATCAGTTTCATTGCCAGAGACATGGTAGTCTACTGCTGTATATAACTGATAAGGTATATTATCTGACATTCTATTTACAGATAGAATTGAATCATTCTTATCCTTACCGTGGAATGGTTTAACCTTTTCCGCCTTCTTCCTTTTTCTACATTCTGATAATGAGTGTCCTATATTACTACAGTAGTCACATTTGATTTTGGCGTCATTATTTATACTATTTTTAGATTTGTTGCTATGAGACCACGATAGACATTCGGAGAGTGTCAGCTCAAACGATAGTTGTCGGCAGCGAGCTGCTAAATCAGGCTCTTTCTTATTTACGTGAAACAAAAGTAGATTATGCATTTGAGATTTCACTTCTGGACTGTTAACTGAATGTTCTTTTAGGATATGAAAGCGCTTTTGGAACTCTCGGATATAGGTTTCCAATTTCATATTTTTATCCGGCTTGAGGTTCCAGAAGTTAGCAGTAATATTGAGTGTAATATTATGTGATTGAGCTTGAGACGTCATAATAATTCGTTTCAGGATCTCTCTAGGTGAGTCGCGAGGGGCTGTTGTTATGTGTGGAGCGGAGTCTTTTAATTTTGCCGCCCACCACGTTGACCACATCGTTATAGCTTTATTATGTGGAGGTATATTTATGAAGGCTGCTGATGTTTGGGAAAGAAATATTAGCTTCTGAACTGATTCTTGCCAATGAAACCAGTTAGAGCCTTTTAGTTTTGGAATAGAAGACATATCGGCAATTGATTTCAGGCGATCGGATAGGGTCCATATCTCGGTTTTCCTACCAGATTCTTTGATTGGGTCTTATTTATCATCTGCAGTTGCAAAGATGATGCCTTGAATAATTATACTGCCAATTTGAGATGGATTGTTCATTGTGGATTTGTCATCGTTCGGTGTTGCCTCGTTAGAGGGCTTATCGGATGCCATCGTTTCGATGTGCATGAGTTACAGTATGGTGTTATCAATTTAATATACTGACAAAAGCACGAGAATTGATGGTCGGTTTAGTATGCGGAAGCAGCTAACGGGCCATAACCTGTAAGATGTAAAGACATGTCGAATAATTTGAGTATGCTAATTAGCTATATATATGTACATGTCACGTGCTAAGTAGTGTTTCCTTTTTACAACCGATTCTCTGTGTTGCCGGGTCAATTGATGTTGATAAACAACAGAGCAACTCCAATATGAAATCAGTCAATTACTAAAGTCTACGGATTATACCAATATCTTACAGTCATTCATATATATTTATATACATATACTTCCGTTTCTCTCGTGATCTCCATGTTATATTGTTATCGTATAGTTATACTCTCCACTATTCTATCGACTTCTACGACACATACAAATACAAGTTGATCATACGTTAATACCATGAATTCTAATATCTTATCTTCTACTCTATACGATCCTGCGTCACCCAATGCTTATGACCCCTTCCAATCTCCTATCGACCATGTAGACAGGCCCCCTTCAGCCCAAACTTACAACCCTAGGTCTCTTGATTTGGATGACCCGGGTCCCAGTTCCCAACTCCCTTTATCTTACGACGATGGGATTCCTTCTTTTGGGCCCATGCATGAAGCTCTTCTAACTAGAAAGGAGGCAGCTAAGCAAAGATCTAGCGAAGCTGAGGAACTGTTTGCACCAATAGCTAAAACTTTAGTTCTACATTTAGCTTCATTCCCACACATACAAGGAAGAAAAGCCTATGCGCTCAACAGATTTCGTGAAGAGCTTGTGGGAGTGGCTGCCAAG
>QVIK01000940.1:0-16594 GCA_003957845.1 Oidium heveae | reverse complement strand
TACGCCGATTAAACTCTGTTAAGCGTGGGGCAGCTCCTAAGGCACTGATAACTGCAGTTGAAGCATGTGTAGTGTCAGTGGCAACTTACGGTGCAGATGTTTGGTGGCCAGGAACATCAAGACCAACAAAAAAGGGAATTACCACCTCACAAACAACTCATCTTTGCAATTTAATTGATAAAGTCATATATCAAGGTTTGAGGGCAGCACTCCCAGTATGGAGAACTACTCCTAATGTAGTACTGCATACAGAAGGGGGAATTCCACCAGCCAGGATCCTGCTAGAAGGTATTCGACTCCGACTTGCAGCTAGATTAAACTCATTAGACAATCAACATCCCCTACGAAGTCGGGCATCTGAGTGTCCTAACATAGGAACTCTCAAATATAAAATAAAGAAGAGACTATCTTTGCGACCTGAGATNATCAACATCCCCTACGAAGTCGGGCATCTGAGTGTCCTAACATAGGAACTCTCAAATATAAAATAAAGAAGAGACTATCTTTGCGACCTGAGATTCAAATGTCACGCGTTCAGCGGGCGTTTCGACAACTTCCCTTAGGTGAGGCCGCAGAGCAATTGAATGCGCCAAATTTCTGTGAGAAATTTGACAATAAACCACAAGGTATTGAGGCCCATAGGCGATGGGAAACACTTGTCGACCCATTAGAAATCTGTGCATACTCGGATGGATCATCTGAAGGACTCGGGCGATCCTCCTGGGGATATGTACTTAAACGAGCAGGGCTCACTTTTAAGAAGGGTAGTGGAATCCTATATGGCGGTGAGGTCTATGACGCAGAGATCTATAGAGCTACCATGGCACTTCTGGCCGCAATATCTGCCAGGCAGAACGGGGAAAAATATATATACTACTGGACAACCAAGCAGCAGTGGGAGCGCTAAGGACGGGAAGGACCTCTTCATGCATACGACTGATCCGAACCTTCCACGAAGTTGCAGAAAAAACAAATGTTGAAGTGAATTGGGTGCCAGGGCACTCTAGCATCGGTGGGAACGAGGAGGCAGACGCTGAAGCCCGCGCTGCTTTACATGGCCTTCCTGCACGAGACCAACCATCTAGCTACATTACGCTAGCTTATCTTAGGCGGCTCATTCACCAACATCGGCAAAAGTTAATTGATGAGTGGTGGTCAACAGCTTGTCCAGCTCGGTATAGAGACTTAGATCTTCAGATGCGACGTCAAAAACCTCCAGAACTTTCCTTACCACGACATCTACTACATAAACTTATAGCTTCTAGAACAGGACATGGAGACTTTGTGGATTATCATCGCCGCTTTCGTCATAATGAGGCTAACTTAGAGTGTAGCTGTGGGCATGAGACCTCACCCACTCACTTTGTTCGCTGTAGATGTCACGCACAAATTTCACGCAAACTTAGAAAGGGCTTAACTATGAACGCTTTCGTGAGTCAACTTCTCGGACATAATTGCCTTAAGAAGATTACAGAATTTGCTAGGAATACAGGTTGTTTTGACTGAATCTCGGCTTACTTATCCTCTGCTGGATGCAAGGAAAGTATTAACTAATCGAAATTTCATAGAAATGCTAGGCGGAGGTTGATGTGAGAAATATTGGCCAAGTCCACTAAATATTTTTGTTTTTGTTTCTTTCTTTCTTTCACTCTACAATGTATTCAATTCTCATAGTGAGAATGTTGGTGTGAACGAGTAGGCCATACTCTTATGGATTAACCCTACCGGCTCCACCGGTCCTGGATCTAGATAGATGTAGGGCTTCGGCCTAGGACCTTAAAGTAAATAAATAAATAAAATAAAAATGTTAGTAAATAACACTTCAGTCTTCCATAGCAACGCCAAAAAAAATGTACACTAAGAAGAGATCAGTACGACGATTATGATTGGTGAAAAATGAGATACTACTACTATCCTGACCCTAAATAAATGTAACTCGCATATACATATGCATGCAGTTTTTCCTGAAAACAAGGTTTAAAACATGCGCTAGCTGGGGTCATACAGACCTTTACTGGGATATTTCTATGCTAAAACCACCCTACTTATGGACGATTATTTCATAACTTTCTTCTTTCACATCCGGAAGTCTTGCCAGGCATGGATTGTACATAGGATCAACAAGTCAAAAATGTTATTTTGACGCAAGAAAAAATTTTAACTTTCAAATATTCAACAACTAACACAGTCTTTTTGGATCTAGACAAGAAGCTTGACAGGGCTAAAAGTCGTATCGGATGCATGGTGACGTCCAACCTTTTCGACGTTTGATTTCAGAGCAAATTGTTTACTTGGAAAAAAATTATGTTCATGATTCCTGCCACTTCTGTTAACATCAGAGACATGGAAAAAAACTGACAATTACATCTTTGACAAATTTAATGTTCATCTATCTTTTTTCTTTTATCTATTGTATTTTTTCAATAAATTCATATCACTTCCTAATCAGAAATAATTTACTTCCGTGAATAGCAACCATAATATGTAGATATACTGGCTCGAAAACACTTTGAAGGATGGAGTCTGTGTTAGATCAATGATATTTAGCTCCGATGAAATACCGTCAGCTTAAATATCAAGATGAGATTCTTAATTTGGATTCAAAGTTGGCGCAGTCAATATCACGAAGTGTAATTAAGAAGCATAAGAGAATTCAGTTAAATCACAAGTTACGAGGTTTAGGATCTATATTTGTCTATTGGGGTATTATCTTTTCTTAATCTATTATCAAGTGAAAAAGCTTGAAATAAATTATTTATTTTATTATTAGATGAAAGATTCGTCTTTGTGTACTTAAATTTCTCTTATTAAATTTTGCAAGTTTCAATATCTTATAGAAAATTACACTCTTATTTAATTTCGTGAATTAGAGAGCCATGTTCGAAAAGCACTCGTAAAAAAAACCTTTCCAATTTAATGCTTCGTAGCCATGTAACGCATACAGAACTAGCAACCGGTCGAAAAAGACGAGGAAATAGACGAGAACTATCCAGGAAAAAGGATTCTCATATACACGGGAGCATGATGCTATATAAACAAAAATAAAGTAAAATAATAACTGGAAACAAATGATGAATAGATAGCAGAAAACATTAAATAATAATTATGTGAAAAAACAAATAAAAGATAAAGAATAATTGAAATTAAAACGCCAGAAGGTAACGAAATAATATGAAAATATTTAAAGAACGAAACCCAGAAATTGTGACTATATACATTAAAAAAAGAACGACAAGCAGAGATACAAGCTAGTAGTTGGTCGGGCCTCCTCTGGCATCAATTACGGCCTTGCAACGATCTCGCCAAGATGCATACAAATCAGAAATAAATTTATCAGGTACTGCATCTCAGGCCTCCTGTATGATCCGCCGAAGTTCATCATTTCCTACACTCCTTGGATCGTAACCCGTGAGAGAGTAATGGTCTTGAATGTATCTCTTCATCTTGGCACAGACATGCTCAATCAAGTTCAAGTCTGGAGAGTAAGGAGGCCAATCGATTGTCTTAATTTGACGACGTAAGTTGTTTTAAGCCTAGATTGATAGCATAATGCGTTGTCGTGTTAAAACCAGGTGTCCCTTCCTTGTGATCGCTCGTACTGAACCAGCCTTTGTACTTGCGACAAAATGTACGCAACGTACTTGGCTGAATTCATTGTTCCATAATCCTTTTCCCAAAACGTCCCTAATGCTTTCCTTCCGTTGTGTATGATTCCGTGAAACATCCAAGCTGGAAGTTTCCCATACTGGGGAGTTAGGCACTCGGGACGAAATCGGTCAAAAAGTATTTCCTGCCTGTCGCCCTCTACAAGAACCGTAGCATACCTTCGGCTGTTTGCTCCTCCATGAACCCAAACTTTATCAGAAAATATTTGCTCAGAAAGTCTCTGAGGCGACCAATAAAAAGCACGCATTGCAAACTCCAAACGCCTTTGCTTATGTTCCGGCCTACCTGAGAATCCCTTTTTCTTCGATACTCTTCGTTCGTATCTTTGCGATTTGAAAGCTGCTCGAATCGCTTTCTACCCAAATTGGTTGAGATCCAATTCGGGGGCGGGATTCGGAATAATGCGGAAGGGTGCGTGGCGATACTGTGGGTTGCTGTGAAGCCAGCTCACCATTTCCTGGGCCTTTACCTCTGACACAGCTGGTTTCCTCCCGCACCTCTTTTTCCCAGTCTCCAAACCATGACTTCGGACATATAATACTTGCCGTTTAGTGAAACCAAACTGCTTCGCAATTTTTGTCACCGGCACTCCTAGATCCAAAGCAGTTTGGATTTTGATTCTATCCTCTTTTGTAGTTTCAAGACTACGATTTCGATCATTGACTGAAGAAGGCCCAAACCCTTCCAGGTTAGAGCTATTTATTTCTCTAATTTTTGCTCAGTAGTTGCAGTGGGTTAAATTAAAGCATCTACTTACAATTTGGTAGAAATATTCGAATCTTGGCTCTCAAAAGTGGGAAAACTACACCCTATAGGACTCGGATTAAATGCCATATGAGGCTGGTACATACTAGAATTTCATTAGTTATTGACTTAGGAATGTGATATTAAACTCTACATACGAATTGGAGTAAAAACCTATGTGTTGCGGTTCAGCAGGAAGACTCGGCCCAAAATCAGAAACCATTGGAAATGGAACAGGACTGATTTTTCTTAGCAATTAGTCAAATAAGGTGATACAGCAACCTACAAGAGAGATTGAGAAGTGGCAAATTCCATCAGAAGGTAAGATTCGTCTATTCGAGACAGAGAGTTGGTGATGCCAATGTTTTCCATGATAAATTTTGATGTGGTGTATTTGTGCGATAAGATTAGACTGAAAATGGAAGTTGGAGAAGATATGGTTATGTGATGGTGGAGGGATCTTGTGACCTCGAGAATTTGAAGATACCCAATTTGGTTTCTTGCATTTCTCACCACCTTTCTAGTGTTACATTTGATTGACATCTTACCCCTGCCTGCATGCATATGTATATGCGAGTTACATTTATTTAGGGTCGGGATAGTATAATCCGATATAACAAAATAGGTGTTTTAAAAACGGGTCATAACATCTTATCCTACATACACCTAACATCTGAAGGTTATCATTCTCTGTTAAATGGACTACTTCTTTGAGTATCTGTGCATCGTCAACTGCATCTATATTTTCAAGATCAAATTTTTCATAACCCCAATGGTATTCTGGTTCCAGCCTAGGCCTCACTGCTCTAGGCCTGATTTCATCTTCGTTTCCGGGCTTAGGCGTATGCGATCTGATTACTGAGTAAAAAAATTCATAGTGAAATATTCCATCGTAAATTAATGTTTTTTTTTTTTTTTGATAGCGAGAGGATTGTTCTGATAATTGTAGAAGTTGATTCTCACAGGCTTCCACTTAACTGGTCAGAATAAGCGGCAATGTAATAACAATTTATTGATGTTTCTATACACCATCGTACATCCATTGAGTTGAGTTGATAATACCCACTGTGAAAATAAGCTATTGTTAGCTAAAGTTTGTTTGTTTGTTTTGATTTTATTTTAACGTCCTAAGCCTGAACTCTAATTCTATAAATCTAGGACCAGTAAAGCCGGCTAGGGTTCCAATCATAGAAAGTGCCTAATTCGTTTCAACCATTTTTATCAAGGGTAATTATTACAGCAAAATATACATACGTAAGGATTTAAATAACTTTTGTTTTGGCATAGCAATTCATAAACTAGGCCTCCACCACTATCCATAATTTTGGTGTTTTTTTTTCTTTAATTTAATTAATTAATTCCCTCACGTCCAGCAGAGGATGAAATTGCGGATGTTTGACCGAAGCAGCCAGTTTCCTATGTAAATTTTAAAAAATTCTCGAGGCACTTAGGCCCAAGGAGTTGTTCGATGAAAGCATACATTGTAAAACCTTTTCTTAATTTTTGCATCTGCGTTGCGTGTTTTCGGCATTTGATAAAGTGGGTTGGAGAGGTCTCCATTCCACAAATGCAAAATAAGTTCGCGTCTATATGGTTAAAGCGGCGGTGATAGGCCGCAAAATCCCCATGACCTGTTTTAGCGGCTATGAGTCTGTGGAGTCGATGTCTTGGTAAGGCAAGCTCTGGTGGCTTACGACGACGCATTTGTAAGTTCAAGTCCTTGTATCTAATTGTACATGTTAAAGACCACCATTCCTCGACTATTGCTTCTCGGCGCTGCTGCATGAGACGTCGAAGGTAAGCAAAAGACATAGTGGCTGGTTGCGAAGGATGGGGGGAAAGTAGGTGTAAAGCTGTGCGTGCAGCATTGTCAGCATCTTTATTCCCTTTAATCTTTGAGTGCCCAAGTACCCATCTGACTTCTGCACTATTTCTTTGTGCTACATCATGGAAGACTCTTGTCTATCGGAGACTGGAGGAAGTCTTATCAGTCTGAAGTGCTCTAACCGCAGCTGAATTATCTAATAAGATGTATATCTTTTCATCCTTTCTTCTGACAGAGAGTGCTGCGTGTAGTGCTGCCGTCGCTCCTAAAATTTCCGCGTCGTACACATCACCCCTATGCATAATTCCTTGATTCTTCATAAAGGTTGTTCCCCCACGTTAAAGTGCATACCCCCAAGCAGAGCGGCCATGTCCTTCCGATGACCCATCTGAATAGGCACATATATCCAGTGGGGAGATAGATTCGGCCCATTTATAATGAGCTTCCAATCCCTCTTCTTTAGTCATTTGTGAATAATTTTATATACAGGGATTGTCAATGGTTCAGTATTTTCTGATGATTGTGGTAATTGTCAAAACGCTCTCTGAGCCCGCGACATTTGTGTTTCTGGTCGATTAGATAACCTTGGGTCTGCGTACTTTTTGTATTTAAATGTGCCAACGTTAGGACACACACTCGCCCGACTACGGAGTGGGTGTCGATTATCTTGCGAATTTAGTCTGACGGCAAGTCGTAGACGGTTTCCTTCCAAAATAATCGGTGCCGATGGAATTCCACTTTCTCTATGTAGGACTGTATTTGGTGTTGTTTTCTATACCGGCAAAGCGGCCCTTGATGCTATATGTATAGCCTTATCAATAAGATTACACAAATGTGCTGTCGGAGGCGTAATACTTCCTTTGAGAGTTGGTCTTGTCATTCCTGGCCACCACAAATCCGAGCCGTATGTTGCTGTCGGGATGACACATGTATTGACTGCGGTCACTAGAGGTCTAGGAGCTGCTCCCCTTTTTACCGAGTTTAGCCTTCGCATGTGCTGACCTATATTGAGAGCTTTTCCACATTGTGAGCTAAAGATTGAACGTTTAGATATAAATGCTGACTAAGATAAAGAAATCTGATTGGTGGGAAAATTTATTACTCTAATAATTACGTCAGTTTAGTCGTTCCTCTACAGCCTACAGGTAGTTTAATCGCTCCTTTCACAAAATAAGGGATACATACGATCAGTTACGAAAACAACTTACTTTACATTATTTTAGAGTAAGAGCGCTCCTAGAGTCACAAATTTGAATAATATGTAATTAACATGTAGATATTACGAGTATCAATGCGAATTTGTGCTTGTTTGGGAGATTATATAAGGAAATCCTTAATTTTTTCTTAAATCTTCCTGAATACTCAGTTATAGGCACGGCAGCCTCAATATAAGTCATTCTAGTGGAACTTTCTTGTATTTTAATGCACAAAACAAATCTTTTCCTTGGATGACCGTCTAGTCTAAATGAAAGAATGGTAAGTGCCCCAACTACCTCACAGTTTGAGTATATCACCATACGATCTGTTCCACGCTCTGTTAAATGTGGTAGCAGGAAAAATCGGAAGGCTTGGTCGGTGTTTTTCCCACTATAGGAGCTAAATACCTCTTACAGAGTTAGTTTCCTGTTCTACAGGGTATGTGAAGTACGTTCCACTCTTAACAAAGCTGGGCCCCCTATAAGAAGCTGAAAAAAGTGCCTTTTCTTTTATTTAAAATATCACTGCCTGTTTCGGCAGCAATTTATAGATTTTGGTTAGGCAAAAAATAGTCTGAGCAAAAAATAATCACTTTTTTCATGACCTTTCACTTTTTTTTTTCATAACCTTACTACATAATTGAATTATCGATTTTTGCACGATAGCAACATTGTCGACATTAAAATCTCTATTGAGAACAACGCGGAAATATCCTGGTGGCCCTAGGGAATTTTATGTCAGTTATTTCTCATAAGAATGTCAACATTATCGTTATCATACCTCTGTTGTATAAATCTCCATTTTTCAAAAGGGGCCATAGTATTATTGGCTTATGAAATGGAGGACCATTATATTTTAACGGAAATCGATGGTTATTTTTTTGTCTTTTTTTGATCCTGGCTGCTTTTGCGGCTTCCTCAACAGCTTTATCACTAAAAAAAACCCTATCACAATAATATCCAGATGGCATGTCTGGTGTATGAGCAAGCGAATGGTTAGGTACGTTAGATGTCGGTCTTATTGAAGATATTCTTGATCGTGTGCATCTTAAAAAGTTATACGCAAGACCTTGTACAATTGTTTCTATAAGATTTCCTTGGATGTCGAAAACTAGAAAGTATGGGCCCGCCTTAACTAATCTCAATATTAGTATCTATGCAGAACTTTACAATGTAAATAATCTAGATACCGGAGCTATGATCATATAATCTATCCCGAGAAAATATGGGCCAGATCATATAGCCTCTATTTGCTGGGTAAAGGCGTCCAACGTATGGAACAGGGTATTGATTATTTTTTCCTGTTACATCCAAAGCCAACCGTAGGGATTCTTGAATCAACTCGTCACTCAGGAATTTATGAGCGCACTGATAACCGTTATTCATGTCCGGAGCCGAAGTTGATAGTTCCGTGCTCGCACCATCCATTCTGATGCATTTGGCGAAATCGTTATTTATAATCTTGGATATGAGATCTATCACTTCTCCACTAGTCTTCTTGACAACAATATAATAAGAATCGCTATTATCTATTGAAACAATGAGCACAAGAGCACCGAGGGAAGTTTAAGTTGGATACACATTTAGAAGATGAATGAATCATTTTCTCTTTTTGAATCGGTCAAAGAATGTATTCTAAAGACCCTGAGTCACTATACAGTGGGCCTTGATATATTTCTGGAGTGAAATGTTGTTGAACATTATGATATCTTGAAGGATTATCAAAGTCTACATTCTCCCGAGAAATGTCATGCGCTTGATGATCATTAGAATATCCTCGAGGAGCATAGTATGCCAGAAAACTATCAGAATTGTAATTCAAATATTGATGGTACTTAGAAAAGGCTTCATTTATTTCCGAATCACTGAAGAAGTCATTGCCACATTCGTAAATTTTTCCATTAATCTGACCTGGAAAACTTGCTGCTTTTGCAGCGTCAATCACTTGTTGTTCATCGGTAGGAATAGCCAAGGCACTATGGAACTGAAGGATAAAGGTTATAAAAATAAAAGAAAACTGCATTCTAGTTCTCCTACTCAGGAAAAATGACAACAAAAATGATCGCCTCCGAACAAATATCTCAATTCACAGGACCTTCGGTGAGTGATAAGATTTAGGATTAAAAAATAACATCAATTAGATTCGAAAAAAAAATATTTAAATTTTGAGAATAACATGATATGTAAAAGCTAAATTATTATAATGATCATCGTCCAAGTTTCTCCCACTCTTATTTTCATGACTCGTTGTCAATGTAGTGCTCATATCGCTATATGAGGAGCGAAGTAACAAGGAATTAGCAATGGAGAAAAGACTGGTAATCTGCTTAGATGAGGGATTGACTGGTCCAAGATAATTCAAATCGACGCTCGCTGGAGCTCCAAGATCGAAGGAAATTTTTGCAACTCGTGGAGTTCAAACACACCATAGCGGAAAAACATGGTTGAATGTAATGGTTGAATATCAGTGAAGAATAAATTAAGCATTATATTGACTAATTCTGATAGTTATGTGCTTTTTTTTATTTAAATATCATATTTTTAGGATACCCATGTATAATACTAAGCCTTATTTGAAATCGCTCTTATCTCAGCCCTGTAAGTCCAAGTTCCTAATATCCGTCCTACCCTATGTCGGTACGCCCCGTAATACTAAAGACTATATTTGTGATCACGTGAACTACTAGCTTCTATAGGTCGAATTACAAATTTTGTGAATGCACACATAATTTATGCAAATAAACGTGTACGTGAATAAATGTCCAGTCAATGATACTTGGAATCAATAAACTCACTTCGCATATTGCAAGAAACTTTAGCTACTACTTGGTTGTAGCAAAAGTGATCACTAAGCCCTTAATGTAACGTTTGAATACAAAGCTAAATCGACTGTACTGCGTTTGTCTACACTAAATAAATAGAATACAAGAGTTGCGTCCATCGCTACTTCTTTTGTCGTTTTTGAGAGAGCCGTTATTGAAGCACATATATATTCCCAAGGCACGAACATTAGCCTGATGAAATTTTTTGTTGTGGTAGCTATCACCAAGTTCTTCGGTCGGTTTTTTTGCAGATAAGATCTGATTATCAGGGTGCCTCCAATACTTATTGTTTGTCTGTTTCCTCTGATGATATACCTGATGTTGCACTACTTATTCAACATAGTCAAGCTCAAATATCTCGAGATTTTGACAAATCTCAGATGGGCCCGCTCTATAGGAAGTGGAGTGGCCTACGCGTGGCAAACCTCTCTCTATGTGGTATTTTTTTGTCTTTCAACGTAGGATACCAAGTATCTAGGCGATTCAACGAAGCCTGGACTATGTTGAACTTATTTGACGTTGATTTCTAGATAACTATTTTCCCGGAATTTTCTCACATATCCCATTCTTTTCTACTTACAAAGGATCCATAATACTGACCGGAGAGTGCCATATTGAAGGCTAACAACAGCAGCTTCAATATTACACAATTGATAAATATTAGATCGAGGTTGTTCTGGTATTGTGATAACGTTTAAGTTGTGTAGAAGTGTTATTAAAAAATTTCGTCTTAATTTCTTACTAGAAAGATTGCCTTATACGAACAAAAGGCGACCATTAAATCATTTGATCTTTACTTCAAGGATGAACACTCTAAATCCTTTCATTAAGCCTCTAGATTTATATTACTAAGATATGAAAAACTTTATACCTTGAACTTTGGCTTCATCCATTCATATTGGGGTTAAGATTAGTTGCAACAACATATCCTAATGAAACCGCTCTGGAATTCTAGCTAATGATTTCTTATTTTTTAGTGATTAATTATATGACACCTAATCCACTATTCTAAGTAGTGCCTAAAGTTAAATAACTTGGATCTCCCTCCACCCAGTTTGCGCGTTTTGCTGCTTTGCATTTTGTTCGCTTATTGAGCTTCTCGCTTGTAAATCAAACTAAGCCTTATAAATTAAGCGAGAGGCAAAACTATTTAAATTGCTGAACACGTCTCGCATCCTTCAAAACCATCTAAACACAATAAAACTTTATCCCATGGATAAATTCTCTTTATCATCAACATACAAAAAATTCACTTACTACCTTACTTTATCTCAATTCTATATACTAAATACTAATTGAAGATAATTTTTTATAAACAGATGCTAAATATTCATAATGGAAATCTACTATCCACCTTTATTTTTTTTTGTTTCTCAAGCGTTTCCTTTTGTGTAAGTTCACATATCCACATATTGCCTACCTCTTGTTCTATAAATGAACTTGAGCGTCACTTATTTATAAATCGTTCGTGGAAGAAAAAACATTATGGGCCTAGACAGCTCGTCTCATCCACCCTGCTGGCGTCGATTCAATGCGCCAGGAGGACTAATCAAGACAAACATTTTATTCACTACAACATGTAATATTTATTTTCCCCCCAAAAATTCGATATAAATTCTCTATTCGAATGAAAAGAAAAATTGGTTCATTTTCAACAAAGGTAATTTGCCGCTCAGCTTTTGTGAGATGTGACACATCGTTCTTGACTGTAAGTTCATCAACATGATATCACAAAAACTCCAACATCTAGTGCCCAAGGCAATCAAGTTTAGAATTTAGAGATTTAATAGGTGAATAAAGCTAGTATTCTGAATTATACAATTACTACATGAAGATTTATCGTTCATCGTCTAACCATTACGAAGTCATTCATTGAAAGCTATGACTTAGAGTTTTCATTCACCTTTGTATTTTCTGTCGCAGGAGTTGCTGATGCATTTCCTGCTCCTGCTTGAAACGAAATATCACGCGAGAATATATTGTACTTAAGTAGAACGTCCTGTTGATACTTATGCTCACTATGCTTGATGCTGAGTGAATATCTCCGCACCAGAGATGCTAGACGCCTGGAGGTCGAAGTAAAGCTCAGTAGGAGTCTCAGTCGTGGAATGCAAATTGACGAACCATGGAGTCTCTTTTGACAACCGAGCATCAGCATATGGTGTGTGGTAAGTGACTGCAACTTAACACATAATCGGCTATCTGACAGATTTGGTTATATTGCCAATCTGCTCTTGCAATCAAAAATTTTCATCTGGTGTCGATCGCGTTTCCCGGAAGATTCTCTTGGAAGACTTTAATCTTCAATCTGGCTGCAAACAAATTACTAGAAGTGGCCAGATTCAGACTTTTTGTAATGACTCAAATGGCAGAGGCTGTGACCTCCTGCCTCTTAATTTAGATTAGTAAACATATTTACAGCTTCATTTAGAGGACTGAAGTCCACGGCAGCTTTATCGGATATATCGAGCGAATTTCTAAAATTGACGGGCAATTGGTCAATGTCATAATTGTAAGAAATGCCAAGTATGCTGATTTGATCCTGAACAGAATATAAATTAGAGCAGATGTGCGATAAAACTAAGTGTCTAATCATGGAATTAGGTTGTAATGCTGTATATACATTATCACGTGACATAAAATCGTTGCTCTAATTGTTTATGTAATACTATTTTGTATTTGTAAATTAAATAGGCCTCGATAGACTCAGGAATGGAGAGAAAGAAAAGAATAATAGGAATATTGATAGTAACTATCCTAAATTACTGTAGGGTTATTCCGACACTGATCAGTCCGCGCTCAGATCAGAACCCAGTGAAGAGAAATACTTGTCGTCCAGTCCCTGAGAAAGGCTTCAGTTCGATCAGCATTTGCTAAGGAGTACAAACCATTAGTCACCCCCTTAGAAAGGCACTCGACCATTTGGCTTGTTTTCAAGAATTCGACCCTTGAAAAAAAATGCATTCGATTTGCGTCCATCACGCAATAAAGAAAAAGAAAGAAGTAAAAAGAAAGATAAAAAATAAATAATGGATACACTTGGTAAAACTGGTGAAGCAAAAGGCATAAGTGTTGAAATCTCTACAACATATACAGAAGAGATTCAAGAGTTAAATGACTATACTAAGAACAAAATCCAAGACTTTATAACGTATAAGTTTAAAGATGACAACTTATGGGAAGCTTTTAAAGACGAATTTGGCACTTTTAAGGAAGCTGATTTCAAAAAGGTATCTTTCTCTCTACAACGATTGCTCCGGCAACATCTAAGATTGCACGGAGTATGGGTAGAGTGGGACAAGAGCAGAACAATTACAATTGCAAAATCTCTATATAATTCTCTGATGGAAAAAAGACCAAGAGAATTGACAATAGAAGAAGTAAATGATTCAAATGAAACCTTTGATTCCGTTGAAATTTTGCATTTAATGAACTCATCTCAGTCCAAGCCTACAAAACGTGATAGCTTCCCTCTGAAAGAAGAAAAAACCAAAAAATCTTATCTCCATACTCAGACCAAGCCACTTCATCAAAACATGACTTCCAATCCTCTGTGTATTGTGGAAGGAAGTGGATATAACCCCTTAACAATGTATCAGCACTCCAGATATGGTAAGGAGCTAGCAACACTTTCTAAGCTTATGAAACCAAACTTAAGGTATCACGGTGATAATGATACTTTTGATTTTAAACTAAAAATATTTTTTGACATGTGCGTCAAAGTTGGTGCACCTGAACCATTATATCACCATGCTTATTCTACAATGCTTACTGGCCCAGCACAAACACATTACTATTCGTTAACCAGTGACATTCATCGTGGTAATTTTGATAAATTGTGCTTCGAGACGAAAAAGAACTTCGAAGATCCAGAGTCTCAAAGACGCAAAGCTGCAAGATGGGAATCTCTAACCCTGTACCACGTCATTTCAGAAAATCAAGACAAACAAAAATCAACTCTAGACTGCCTAATGTTGTGCATAGCAAAATTAGATGATATGTCATGAAGTTATGCAGGGATACCTTGACAGTGACAGCATGATTTTAGTCTGATTTAAAGACAGGGCTTTACAGGCCTGTCTCATTAATCAATATTACAATAATATTGTAGGATGAACAAATCTTGAGTCGTCTAATGAATAGTCACTCAAGGAGCAAATGAGGTTTATATGTGGTGTAAGAATACTCTGGACACTGAATAGGCATATCTGTAGAGTAAACAGGTCATGTATATAGTTAGCGATTTCTGCCTTCATTGTAAAAACATACATACCTTATATATACATTTGTTTTATATATATATATATATATATATAAATCCAAATCCAAATACATTATCAATTATCAATTATAACATTCTACTCACAAAGTCAGCATCATCGCCATACTTCTTCATTCATAATTGTAACACCTAATGCTTCTTGTTGTAGATGAGCTTCGTCACCTCCAGTTAGGCCTTGATTCAGAATATAGAACTGATAATTATTTACATACGAAACTCTTAAACGCATGTTGTGGAATTTCAGCTTGTCAATTCGCGTGTTTTAAACCAAGTGAAACTTCAATCGGTCTTATAAACGACTTGCAATCTTCTATCACTACGTATGAAGAAAATTCAAAGGTTTCCTCAACCCAATTTTCTACAGACCATCGTTACCACAAAAATAACTCTTTTTCTCAAAATACAAGTCAATCGCATCGCTCGCCTCATAAAATTTCTATCAAAATGTTTTGTGTCTGCAAACGCCCTGGTTGCTGGTCCCACCGCCACACTAAATCGGAACAAAATCAGGCAAAGAAAAACTTCAAAAACCGATTCTCTGAACGGTTTGACAAGAGGGTAGAAAATTACTTAACTGAATATGAAGACTATGAAAGAAGCAATGATAACAGCCCCTTTGACATAAACAATGCCATAGATACACTCGCACTTGAAACTGCAGAATCTGACTCTTCAGACGAATCCATCGTAAACAGTGATGCATTCTTCATATATTCCAACACACTCTCTCTCCCTCAGCCTAATGAAATGATTGCTGAATTAGCTAACCAGTCATTTGAAAATGCAATAACTATACAAGACTTAACAGTTAATTCCGACTCTAAAGATGACGAAATAAATATTCATCCCTTTTCTTACATTTCTACAACTAGGTATAATTCAGATCGATTTTACGGCATTCTAATTGATACAGGCGCATCGGTCTACTCTACAGCAGGATATAGTCAGTATCAGGCCCTTTGTCAACTGGAGACTACACCCCTCGATACTTCAAATGCCGGCACGATCAATGTTTTCTTTGACAATGGTGCTGTGACACAACTAATGTTGGTGTCAGGTGACCATGTATGTATGTGTAGTTGTGTTTGTTATGTTTGCAAGTCTGTATTAGCNTGTTGTGATGGAGATTGATAACTGTTGCACAAAGGAATGCTGTGACACAACTAATGTTGGTGTCAGGTGACCATGTATGTATGTGTAGTTGTGTTTGTTATGTTTGCAAGTCTGTATTAGCGTGAAATAGTTACGCTAGTCTTTCTTTCAAGTATAAATAGAGAGCGTATTTCCACCTTCAATAGATATCAACCATCATCCATTACATAAATATATTCTATACAATAAATACTATTCTACACAACTTTCATATCATTAAACCAAACGTTCTTATACGCAAGAGTATGTTCCTCATGTCATATACCTGGTAAAATAGGTTATGAGCCCGGGCGCAATACCACGCATTAATTGAACACACGCTAATGATATACGCATACAGAAAATTAAAACATAACACCACAATCAATATCTCCCACTACAACTTCAAACACAAATTTCCAAGGATCCCATTATGTGCTCATTTCCCCATCATCAATAACAGATCTGCAAGTCATTCCAGGAAACAACAGTCTCGCTGATCAGAGGGAGAACTTAGACGACGAAACATCAGATGATGAGGCACAAGTAACTGATACAGAAGAACCAGACGAGGCACATGTTNGCCAAAAATATCATTATTAACCGTCTAGATTCAAGCATGTGCCCACGCACCCATGAACATATGACGGCACAACAACTATATAATAGCATTGTTGATACCAGAAAAGAAACTGCAACAGCGCCTTATGCGTTTGCATTGGAGACTTTCTTGAAAACTAAGTTCGTATCACAAGCAGATGATTATATTAACAAACTCCAGGCCAATCTGCAATCACTAAATGAAGCTGCTGACAACCTGCAAGCCACCACTGGCACAGTACCACATAACAAAAGGGCAAGCAGCTGCAATTTTCGTCTTGGGGACTAAGCATGTGTCTTGGCTCAGTAATTGGCGGGATTTACGTGC
>QVIK01000939.1:0-16613 GCA_003957845.1 Oidium heveae | reverse complement strand
AACTTTCTAGTGTTACATTTGATCGACATCTTACCCCTGCCTGCATGCATATGTATATGCGAGTTACATTTATTTAGGGTCGGGATAGTACCACGGTGATGTTTCTACCTCCTATATATGCAGATCATATACTCGCTTCAGGGGCATGCCCCTTCTAGTTTTTATTTAGCGAAAGTAAGAATATTTTTGCCTGGTCTATTGGGATTTTTACTACACTCCATAACTTCCCCTCTTTTTCATAAATTTATACACAACCTTCTTATTTTTGATCTTTGCCAACTCCAATTGTTTGTGGATTAATTATCATTGTTGATTCACAATTACAGACCATAATAAATACTTCATCGCTGGTAATAAGAAGTACAAATAGAGTAAGTTAATCCCGCTGAGCATAAATAGAAAACTACTCGATACTACATATTTTTCATAGATGAATTCTCCTCAGTTAACTCCTCGGGTTCCTCCTCGGGCTCCTCCTCCCGCGACTCCTCTCTCGACGTCACGACATAAGACCTTAACTAGAGATCAATCATTACTTGTAAGTTGACGACCAAAAATTTTATGTTTTGAAATTATGACAATTTGCAGATTCACGGATTTCATGATGTAGGTTGGAGCTACCAAAAAATAGCTGATCATCTAAACGTATCACGAGGTCAAGTTCCATATTCTCTGAAACGTGGCACCGTAACACCACGAAGGGGTAGTGGAAGACCATCAACCCTTTCACGAGAGGATATCGATCAAATTATTGAATTCATAACGTCATATCTGTAAATCGGAGGATGACTTATCTTGAACTTGCCGCCGGTCCTCTTAGGGACCTAGGTGTTAGTGAGAGAGTGATACAGAAAGAGCTTCAGAAAAGAGGCTACAAGCGTCATCCAGCACATAAGAAGCCTTCATCATCACAAGAAACCATGAGAAAGCGTAGCGAATGGGCCGAAGCCCATTTACATTGGACTTTTGAAGACTGGTTATCAATCCTTTGGACCGATGAAACTTGGGTGAAGGATGGGCAGCATTCAAGAGAGTGGGTGACTAGGAAGGGCTGTAAAATTTTGTTTCTTGACTTGAAAAATATACTAGTGGACTAACTATCTTATTTAGAATGACGAAGAATACCAAATTGATTTGTAGATTCAAAAGCTAGCAAAAGGAATGGATGGATGTTCTGGGGTAGTTTTGCGGGAGCAGAGAAGGGACCTTGTTTATTTTGGGAGAAGGAGTAGGGCTCCATAGACTTCGAGAAGTACTGTGAGAAAATAGTACCTCTCATGGACAGGATGGTGTCTATGAAGCCCTGGCTTTCCGGCATGCAGGACAACGCTCCTTCACATGCACGTGAAAACACGATGGAAGAGATGCAAGAAAGATCGATAATTCCAATCGATTGGCCTCCTAACTCTCCTGATCTCAACCCCATCGAAGCTGTCTAGGGCTGAATCAAAGAGTAGATTCAGCGGAATTATCCAAATCTGGATGATAGAAGACAGCGAACGCACAATTCACTTCGAGTAATTGTTACGGAGGCATGGCACTCCGTGCCTACTGAATTCCTAATAAGACTACATGAAGGATTGCCTGCCAGGTGTCAGGCGGTAATAGATGCCGGTGGAGGTCTAACCAGATATTGACCTCTTTGTTACACAGATAAATACCTTGAATCTTAGTGATTAGATGAAGAAGTGTACATGAATTAGTTTTTAATTATAATTTTCCTTAATTTAGAAGCTAGATAGTGATGTAGAATACAAAATAGAGCTGTTGCATAAAATTTATGCTGTCAATCATTATACAGATTAAGCTTAGTTTGAATGATGAAGGGGGGTAAAAACATTCGGTCGTTTGAAATTCAACATAAGCNTGCCTACTGAATTCCTAATAAGACTACATGAAGGATTGCCTGCCAGGTGTCAGGCGGTAATAGATGCCGGTGGAGGTCTAACCAGATATTGACCTCTTTGTTACACAGATAAATACCTTGAATCTTAGTGATTAGATGAAGAAGTGTACATGAATTAGTTTTTAATTATAATTTTCCTTAATTTAGAAGCTAGATAGTGATGTAGAATACAAAATAGAGCTGTTGCATAAAATTTATGCTGTCAATCATTATACAGATTAAGCTTAGTTTGAATGATGAAGGGGGGTAAAAACATTCGGTCGTTTGAAATTCAACATAAGCCCAAGTACCTACTATCCGTCCTACCCTATGTCGGCCAACATGCATTAGTTTTTGTTACTAGCCTAATTTGAACTACGCTCTCCACATTTAAAGAATATTTTAGAATCTAAAGGGGGTTGTTATATAAATTCAGCTGCTGAACTTCCCTAGTAATACGTTATCTCCATCCATCAGCGCTTTACCCAGTTGGGAATCAACCCATGTGACTCCCCAATTCGAACTTGAAAATCTGAGCTGAATCTCGTCCTGACCCCTCGCCGTTCGGCGCCTTAGATTTCAAGAACAATAACACATATTTCAACAATCCTAACATTAAATTGAAACCATCCAATACAAACCAACCAGCTATTTTTTCAATGATTGCTACTTCCTTATTCTCAATATCCTATCGTTTTTTATGTTATCAATATGCTAAAATTTTAGAGTACCTTATTTTCAAATGTAAGTCTTTGTTAAATTTATTTTTCTCAACTGCCATATTCAACTGGCCGAATCTCTTAACAAAAAAAATATGACTGATTTTTAAAAGTTCTTACCAGAAATGAATTGACTTATCCTGAATAGGCATTCAAATAATCAAAAGGAAATCTTCTGCAAGTTGACAGTTAGTTCTAATAATAATATTTTACATAAATTTAAATAGAAATTTGAAAAGGTTTAATGCAATTCTTACTTATCTAAACGAGACGTGACAGTTCGAATATCTTCCCCTCTCTCTCTCTACATAGAAAAAATATTTTTCAATTATTAAACGGTACATCTAAGTGCCAGTGAATGAAACGCTCCTGGAGCCAGTTCAGAATCAAATAGGAAAGTAACATGTATTGATTCACAACTGGGTAAAGCGCTGGCCGACGAGGGGTCAGGACGAGATTCAGCTCAGATTTTCAAGTTCAAATTGGGGAGTCACATGGGTTGATTCCCAACTGGGTAAAGCGTTAATGAATTTGATATTTTATAAAATTACCCTCTGAAATTTATATAGCATGTTTTTGTGGTTTTCTACTGGTTTGATGATCTAAGACAAACTAACCAAAATAATGGAACTAATGCACGTTGGCCGACATAGGGTAGGACGGATAGTAGGTACTTGGACTTATATTTTTTATCAAGAAAATTCATAAAAGCGATGCATAAACTCTATTTCCATGTAGATCATGCCTAGCTAGGCTTGGTAGCTCCACCAAAACCCATGTCAGCTCCACAGGGTAAAAACATTACCGTGGTAGTAGGGTAGAACCACTTTAAACCTTATTCAATGGATGACAGTACGAGATTAGGGGTGACTTACTTTATTCAAATCCTACTCAGATCCATATGTGCGAAAATTTATCGTGGAAGTAGAATAGGTATGCTGTAAATTCTTGCGTTTCTTCGCTCAGTATAAGCTCTCTAGGGATGGTCTGTGCAGACTGTCAACAACTATAGTAAGGAGCAATACAAGGTGTGCCCACCAATCAACAAACATGTAGAAGGAACTATCTTAATGACATTTTTCCAACAAGTCCTATTCCCTCATCTTTTCAAATTGCTCTAGATTTTTAATGGAATATCGGTCAGATATCAGATCAGTCAATGATTTATAAAATTTAATTCAAATACTCAGTGGTGGCTACAATTAAACAGGTTATTCCATTTAGGTCTTCTTTCTTTTAGCGTTTGGCGAAACTCCCTTTTCGCAAGGGGACGAAGCGGAAGAAATAAGGCTCGACCTCAACCCCTCTCCCTAAGCAAGGACCTAAGAAAGAGAAGATTATAATTAATTGGCTTACTTTTCGCTTATGCGCCAATCATAAACACTTAGATCTGTATTTAATGAAGCATCATTTTCAAATCTTGTATTGCGAGACTGTGGGTGCACGGGCTACAAAAAAGCCTTGAGTTTTGAATCGAAACGAGCAAAATCATGAGCATGAACACTTTGCACGTAAAGTCTTCATCAACTTTGCTCAAGACTCCTTCTCAAGAAGAAAAATAAATACAGCATGCTTTGTATAAGTGCAAACACTCGGTGGTAAAAAATATTTGCACCAGGAGATGTGCATTTACACGCGTTGCATTTTGGCAAGGCGTACCGTACTAATTGAAGAATTGAAGGATTTTAATTTTTGCTCATTCGCAATCGATTCTTTTGAGACAAAAATTCCCATATTCTTGACAAAAACATTACCTACCTACTTTTAATTCTGATTCTTGAGCCTAGAATCGAATATTATAGCCCATGGCGTACATCCATCGACTTCTCTTTGAAAAGTCAAGTGCGAGCGCAATATAAGATTTCTATTTTCTTATGAGCACTCAAAATTCAATGTTTGTACCAAAACTCTTGGAATCATATCTCCTCGTAATGCTACCATTAAAAGAGGAGCTTCACTCAATAGAACAACAGTCGATTTAACTCGGGTTCGTGACGATATTGCTGCTCCCGCTACCCCGAAGCCTGCCCAATCGATTAACAAAATTCTTTCTAGACTTCTCAACTACAGAACTCATTACGGCTTTACAGGTGATGCTGATATAGATATAAGTAGTGGTGTCAGTCAAAAAGTAGTGCTAAGAGAAAGAGTCTTGAGGAAAGGTCATTAGGATTTTAGTGTAGAGTGTTGTGGCTGATTATTTTTGCTCGTTTCGATTCTCAATTCGAAACTCTTATGTGGACCGCGCATCCACAATGTTGCCTAGCAAGACTCGGATGCGGATAAGCATTTAGGGCACTTTAAATGTTTATTTGCTGCACATATGCACACACAGAGATATTTATGTCATATTTTGCACCGTGTTTGACCGTGAATGAAGTGGACAATAAAAGAGCATCATTCTGAAGATAAATAATGAAATTGAGACTTTGTATATTGGATTACGTCATTTGTACGTCATTACATTCGCTGATTGGCTCCAGTTTGCTATTAGCGCATGAGACAATTGCGCCCACGGACCAGCAACGAACGAACTTTAACCAGTCGCGTATATGCGACCCGTATCCAGCATTCAGCATCCAGTTCGTAATTGCTTACAGCAAATGAAATGGGAGTAGCGGAGGAGGGATGATAAATTAAATACTCATTGATGTTTGTTATTTGCGTGCATTCCAGACTAAGAGATAATCTGACTAACCCCCTCGCGGCGGCAAACAGCACTAGCAGCGTTCCTCTTAGTATTTTGTACCGTAGCTGCACTCAGTATTGTATAGTAATAGATAGCAAGAGAGTTATGATATCACAAGGTTGATTAGAAAATAGAGAATAAAAATTTTGCTGAACTTTAAGGTTTCTAGAGAAGCTAAAGATAGAAAAATGAAAAACGATGTACATGGCCATGGCATCTGAGCCAGACATTCTTTCTCTCGGCACATGATCTTCAATTGTGCCGCCGCCGTCGCCGTCGCCGTCGTTTGTCAGTGTCTTGCTAGACCCCTTTTTTCATCGATCCACCTTTTCTGGCTACTTTTACAGGGCTTTTTGGTTTTCTATTAATGAAAGATCCTCCTTCACTAACAGGGTTAGGCAAGTATCCACTCTCATTATCCAATGAAAAGATGCCTTGGCATTTGTCTATCTTGATCTTGTACATTTATTGACAGGGGTCTTAAATTCGTACCTACCACCCTTTTTTGATTTAGATGACTTGGGACATAGGACAGAACATTTAGAAGAGCACAGTCTTTAAAATATCTAAACTGTCTGTGGCAATAGTGTCGTATTGTGATTGGATTTTTGGCAAGGAATAGATGATGCACTTGGATGGGTCCGTTCTATAAATAATGCAATAATTGGCGCAAGGTCTAGTTAAACCAATCTCATCTCTGTTCTATATAAAGATTTTACAGGAAAAGAAACCCATTTATTTCCTCATCGAGAAAAATGTTCTCGTATCATCCAATGATGATAATGACTGTCGGTCGGTCCAGTAATCGCTATCGAAGGTTACGTAATTTTCATATTGGGGGTCAATCTGACTGTACCCGTATAGAAAAAGATCATCCTAGCTCTTTCTTTAGTTAATTTCTAGTCTATTACTCATAAAAGTTCACGTTGAGCCTTAGAGATTTTAATTTTCTCAAAAACCTAAATCTGCTTTTTGCATGGGAAGCAATAAGTCTGAAGAGGAAAGAATCGTTCTCCGTATTTTACATCAATCACAATTAATCATGAAAGATTCAACTCGGAGGCCAAAAGTGATGTGAGTAGTATTCTAAAACTCTTACTATAAATGAAACTGGTGCTTGACATACTGATATTTTAGACTTTTTGACATTGGTGGCGTCTGCGTATGTACCCGATTTTCGTTAATCAACAACCTTACACTATGTTTGATCAGTTCTTGGGCCCTGAGATTCACTTACTTTTGGAGAAGATGTGGTGGCTTTTCGATCATATTAGCTCTTCTAGATCAAGCAATCTTGAATTGTTTTCAAGTTTTGCGAGGCCTAGTCATTAACAAAAGATAGGTTAACTCTCCCTTTCAAGCTATCCGTGATTATGAGATAGAGAACAATATTCCATTAGGTTGGATCAACTATGGCATCGACCAATGCAAACCGAATGGAATTTGGCATCAATTAGAACGGGGCGAGGTAGCATTAGATCAAAAATGGTTTTCCGTCTGGGGAAAACAAATCAGTAATCCTATTCTTTGGCATGCAAGCAAATCTGATATAAAGATAAATTTTCTAACATGATATAAGGAATTTATTTTGGCAAAAACGATTCTCTACACCAACACCTCCAATGCCTCGATTAGACCTCCAGAAGCTCTTTTGGTCAATAATTGCGGCAACTCAAAATATTGATCCATGGATGTTTCCTGCCCTTACGACCCTCAAAAAATCCGAACAATTTATACTAGTAGCTATTTCAAATACATTTAAGCTCCCTCCTCCACATGATAAGGTCCAGGACGAAAAAACATCATCATTACAATCAATATTTGACATTTACATAAGATCTGCAGAAATTGGACTTCGGAAACCAGATCCTAAGATATACGAATATGCTTTAGAAGCAGCAAATACATTCGCTAAAAAGAATGCGGGCTCCACAAGAGCGAAGTCACTTGAGTGGGAAAAAGGAATATTGCCCAGTGAGGTTTTATTTCTCGATGACATTGGAGAGAATGTCAAAGCTGGAAAACAAGCAGGCTTTTCGGTTATTAAAGTTGAATTAGGTAAAACATGGGAAGCAGTTGAGGCACTTGAAGTTGCTACTGGATTGAAGTTATCGGGAGATCACCCAAAATCTGTCCCGATTCCACGAGGAAAAATCAATTCTTCCAAATTATAATCAGAGCCATGGAGGCATATTGTATAGATTTTAAACTGTATTTTATTTATATTTTAACCCGGAGTAAATATGTTAATAATAAAACGTCATCCTAGAGTAAATTTTTAGTCTTGACGTACAGAAGCTAATAAGCTCGGACCCCCCCTCCTCTCATCCCCCTTTTCCGCCGCCCCGATTTTTATGAATTTTAAGCCAATCATTCACAGTATTTCAGTATTCACAAATCAAAACATTCTCATTATGTCACAACGTGAGAGATTTATCCAGCAGGCTATACAATATTTGAACAAAACCACAAAATTATCAGTAAATACAGCTGCTGCGGCGAATGGATTACCAAAAACAACACTTTTTTGCAAGTGGTAGATCTCAACAGATTTCTCAACAACAATCGCAAAGATTGTCTCATGAACAAGTGAATTTTCTTAGTAATAAGATACTTGATATGGTAGTCCAGGAATTTACTCCTTCCCATACTAATGCTCGAGATATAGCCTATCGAATTCTCAGTGTAAATGGAGACTCTGCTCCACTCGGGAAAGATTGGATTCCTAAGTTCTTTAAAAAAAAATATTCAAGTTTCTTCTGTTGTTGATCGATATGTTGATAGCCTACGCATCTCTGGTGTATCTAGACCAGTCTTAGAGGCGTTTTACTAGCTTTTAAGAGGTTAAGGCTCGATATAATATGCAGGACGATGATATCTGGAATATAAATGAGCAAGGGCTTAGACTGGGTATTTGTTCCAATACAATAGTTCTTGCCTCTTCTAAGAGAAAGCGTGCGTACGTTATATCACCTTAAAATCTGGAATGAGTGTCTGTCCTTGAAGCAATCAGTGCGATTGACAGGATCGTTAAGTCTTTGACTATCTTTAAAGGTAAAAGCCCACAGCTATCTTGGCTCAAAGTAGCAATCCATACTGGTTATTTATAATTTCAGAGAATGGATGGACAAGTAATAAGATGGCTCTGGGATGATTGACGAACGTCTTTTTACTACAAACGAAGCCAGATGCAGACCGGCCCTGTTTGCTCCTCTTAGATGGCCATGGTAACCATACAATTGTGGATTTCATGTGGAGATGTAAAAAATTATTAACCTCATTTTCCTACCGTCCCACTCGTTGCAACCTTTAGATCCTGGCTTTTTTTCGCCGTTAAAAGCTCGCTATCGCAAAATTACATTGGATCTATTACACCTTGATGATGCAGTGTATGTAAAGAAGCAACGCCATTGTGCAGCAAGTGTTGTGCCTAGAGCCCGGCAAAATTGTTAAGAATATCGGCGAAGCTTATCAAGTTGCTAAATGGTACACATGCGGAAAAAATCATTTCTCATCTCTTTCATAACTTTTTCCTCCGGCATATATTCCTACAAAAATTCCAAAGAAATCAGATTTATTGACCCAATTAATATGGAATTTAAATTACAACTTTCCACTGATTAGGCGATAAGATGATATGATGTTGGGTATCAAATCCGAGCATTGATATAAAATTTAAACCTTGGTGAGGAATTGGATTAAAATTCACACGTAGAGCTAAGGGCGCGGGTATATTGACGGCACCGTCAATAAGCCCACGTTTGTAGAGCTCTTGTGTAGTCATCAAATTTAAGGTTTAAACTACACTTTTATTGTAAACAAGAAAACGCGAAAAGATATCCGAGGAACCCTAATTGATATATAGCAATAACAGCAATATGATATTTTGAAAATGATATTTCAACTATCATATTTCTATACCCTATACCCTATACCCTATACCCTATACCCTACATCCTACATAACCATCAGGTTTACACTCAAGATCACACCGTTTACACGGAAAAATCAGACTGAAAAGATTTAAAAATAACAAAAGCATCCAATTCAAGCTTACAAAATTAAACTTGATGTAAGCTTGATAGTCATATAAGGCCAAAAAAATCAAAGTCCTTTCATTCTACTTCTATTCTTAAAGTGAGGATATGGCAAGAGGTGGTGAGGGGGCGACGGGGCTATAAGACAAACGAACAAACACCATTTCATTCACCATTTCATTCACCATTTCATTCACCATTTCATTCACCATTTCATTCACCATTTCATTCGCCCTTCAATGAAATCTATACATCAAAACTGGATAGAGGTTATATGACTCTATTTTCCTTTTTTTTGGTTAGTTCACGTTTGGTAAGGATTTGATACTATTCACCAACCAAAATGGTAGATCCTTATTTAGTTGGGTTTTAGCCAATGCTATAAGTCTAACTGGTTACTATCCTGGCAATAATTGATTTCTTAACATACAGAACTAAAGATTGCTATGCTCTTTGTTACCAAAACTTGTTCAACATCACAATTCACGGCTATAATTGCCGTTGTGGACGGAGCTTAGATACACATACCAACAAAATCTTTTGGTGCATGGAAACAATTCTAATCTACTATTGAGATTTAAATTGAGAGAAAATTACAGCAAATATTTAGTTTGGATAATTTACTTAATATGGAGCTATGGATCACATCTAGATCATAGAAATGCGACAAACTTTTATGTACTGAAAATTATTTATACTATCTATATCCATAACAGATGGTGTATCAAACACCTTCGAAAATTCATCACTCCAGACATTCTCCTTGCAATTTGTCGGCAGGAATTTTTACATGCTTAGCCAGCTCATTTTTGGTACAAACAATTGATCGCACAAAGGCCTTTTCCACAACCGATGCTCCATCCTTACTGGGATGAGTATGATCAACGGGATAGTAAGCGTCTACTACAGTCTTGCCGGCTAATCTATAAGCTTCAGCAACATATTTTCCATGGTCAACAAATGTGGCTGATGGACTTCCGATGGCCTTTGCAGCGAGGCTAGCATATGTTGAGAAGCGGCCTGGGGCATATGAGAAAGGCTCTACTTCCCACGGATTATTTGGGATCAAGGAAGCGTAGATGACTTTAGCACCTTTAGCTGTCATTTCTTTGCCAGCTTCAATCAAGTAATGAGGAAAGGTATTAACGGTTTTTCCATTTGCTGGTGAGATACATGTTTCGTCTCCGTCGCCTGGGCATGGAGTTCTTAAGTTATCGCTTTTTCTTATGGAACCACCATCATTCTTGCCGAACTCCATAACTACAAAATCACCAGGCTTGACGAGGTTTGCAACTTCTGTGAATCGTCCTTCGTCGGTGAAAGAACGGGCCGATCTACCGCCAACAGCTTTATTAACCACTTTGATGTCTAGAGAATCTTGGAGGAAAACACCCCATCCTTCAATAGATAAGCAATAATCACATAAACAATACAAATATGTACGAACCTTGGATTTTTTGTTTACCACCATTGTCAGCTGTTATCGAATCGCCGCAAAGATAGACTGTCTGACTATGGACGCCACTGATAATAGCACTCGCATAAAGAAGGTATGAGAAAAGCATGACAATTCTTGATTTTTTTATAGTGAATTAATGTATTTGCCGTGCAAAAATGAAAGAATGTAATGTAAGGAAAGTCAGTTACAGCAAAGAAAATAGATATGCAGATAGAGAATCATAGAATATCATAAAATGGATGCATAATCAGTTTCTCCTTACGCAATACATAATCAACGAACGATTAATGGACATTTTAAAATTGTCCACTAAGTTAAGTTCTGTGTTTCCCTCAGTTTTTACTTTAACCAGAAACGATGTGTTTACTTACAAGAGTTTGTTGCTTATATATGTATCATATGAACATCTGTCAGAAATATTTAATGTTATAAGCGTGTATGGTGTGTCTTGTTTTGAATATTATTAGCTGTTGCACCTATATTAGAAGTTATATTAAAAAATCGTCTGAAAACGTAAAGGCTTACAGACATGAAACTGTTATGATCCCGGTCAATGCAGGGATGCTTGGGCTATGAGCGAGGTTAGTAATTGCAACAAAAAAATCATGTTAATGAGGGAGAGCTTGAGGATTAAATGAGTTCGGTACGTAGCAAAAAAATTGTAGACACTAAATGACTATGTACACACATCAGGTTGAGCATATGTGTTTAACTAGAGCTTTACATTTTTACTTTAGAACTATGCGTTCATCCTAAGATATCGATCAAAGTTAAGCTAATCTAGACACGTTTGCTCAGTAAAACCGATCATCTCAACCGATCTTTACCTACACTCAAATATATCTATGTTCCAGTTCGTACCGATATAGCTCATGGCGATAACAGAAACAAGCCAAAAACTACAAGTTGGAGTCATCTTTCCTGTATCAGACAATTGTACTCACATAGCGCTAGTTCTGCTGACTGGCCATCGACAGCCCTGCAATACCGAAAGAACGCTTGGACCATGGCTGTCCGAAGCCAAGATGGGTGCGGTTCTGAGGTTCCCCGCAATTAGAGGGGTCAGCCCCGATTATCTGATCCGTATGCACTACCACTATCCTCCCTAGATTACATACACATTAGCATTTCCCTCGGCCAATCAGTGCTGAGTTAAATTTCAATTCGATACCCCGTACAACTGAATTTTTTTTTGAATGAAACATTTGAAGTTTTTGGACATTATCCACTGAAATTTTCCATCTATATCTTTATATCACCACATATAATATCCTTTTATTCCCACTAGAAAACAAAATTTCTGCAGTTATGAAGCTTATTAATCGTCACCTAGAAACAAAACCGATGAAAGCTTTAAATATATGGTTAAGTAAATCAACACCTTTGCCAACGTACAGGCCTGCCTTGCTGTAAGAGTCGTATTGAAATAGAAGATCTTGTAGCACTGGGATCAATGTATATATATATCATGTTTAACTCTTCTTTTTATTTGTTGCGCGCTCTCTACTTTTCCTCGCGTTGTCTATTTACACAAAGTATTTCTTATCGTTTATTTATTTTAAGGTCCTGGGCCGAGGCTCTATATCTATCCAGATACAGGACCGGCGCAGCCGGCAGTGCATAAACATTAGGGTATAGTCCACTCGTTGACACCATTTTCTATTGAGTACTCAATACAAAGTATTTTGAAGGAATTAGAAAAAAATAAAGTGGAATAAAAGTAAAAGGCATTAGTTTCAACTCAGATGTCTACAAAATCATGAATCGGGCTTCCCCTGGGCATTCAAAGATATCTTTAACCCTTGCCCACGAAGATAGAGTTGTTTCGGGCCAAGCTGATCTTTATTTGATCTTATGAGACAGTCTTTTAATACAATGTCAGGCCTCGGATCATATTCACACCATCTCTATGCCCGAGAGGACCCGTATTCCTTGGCTAGGAGAGTGAACAGGTTCATATACTGGAACAACAATAATTTGGAACACACCCAAAATGATCGGCAAATTATCTAATCCCTTGAATCATACGCGATATCGAAGAGGTTCGCTTCCAGAGCTAGGCTTCAATTCTTGTACTTTAGATGTACAGGGAGCTTTCAATGCAGTACTACACAATAGACTGTTATTGAGAATGAAAGAAAAAGGCTGGCCTGGCAAGATTCTACACTAGACTCGTTCTTTTCTTACGAATCGTAGGGTGTAGTTTAGATATCCAGGTGGAGTAACTGGCCAAAAATCCTTAGAGTGCGGGGTTCCTTAGGGATCCCCGATATGTTCTATTTTATTTCTATTAAACATTGCTAAATCAATGTGTAGCGGGAATTTAAGAGCACCCTTTAGTTGTACAGATGATATTAGTATTCTGGAGATCGGGCTTACTGTTGCGGAGTCTACGATAGCGGCACAACAAGAAGTAGATAGCTTGTTGGACTGGGCAGATACTAATGCTGTAAAATTTAATCCGGAAAAATCGAAGCTATTCAGCTTAAATAGCGCCGTAGGAAGGATCCAGTTGGAATCTCATTTGGTAATACCAGAATAGAACCTACTGAGCATATTCGTTGGTTAGGAATATATCTGGATTCTAAGTTTTTATTTAAACACCATGTTGAATCCTGGTGTATAAAAGTAGTCGCAGTGGCTTATCATATGCGAAGGTTAAACCTGGTTAGTCGTGGAGCTGCTCCTAGTCCCTTAGGACAGTCGACTCGTGTGTCGTTTCTATAGCATCATATAGTACGGGGGTATAGCGGCCTGGTCTATCTCGTCCGAAAACACACAGAATCGTAACCCTTCCCACCTCGTATCTTTGCGGGTTTATTGAGAAAGCTATTAACCTAGCATTAAGTGAACTGCTTCCAGTTTGGACAACAACACAAAATTTAATGCTTAACCGCGGGATCGGAATCCCTCCTGCACGAATTTTATTAGAAGATTATCGTCTTTATTTTACTATTCTGATTAACTCACTCGAAAAAAGACACCTTCGACAAAGCCGGGCAAGTATCTGCCGAAACATAGGTACTCTTAAATATAAGCCGAGATACAAGTTATCTAAGTAACCTGAGTGTCAGATGTCTCTGGTACAGCGAGTTTATAGATAGCTTCCCTTAGTAGAAGCTGTTGAACTTCTCCCTGTACCTGTCACGATGCAGCGGGACAGAGAGACAAAGCTACAATTTACCTAGTGCAATATATGGAATTCAAAACTATCTAAAGAGAGAAAGTAAACAACAACTATTTACATAGATACCAACGTGTCAAGCTGGTCTGTGCATATATCACGTGACTTGTGACAATGCATAAGCCGCACAACACGCCGTATCGTCACAGTACCTCCCTATTGTGCTGAATTTGAAAATAAATATCAAAGTTTGGAGGCACATATTCGTTGAGCTAGTACGATTCCTACCCTAAATATTTGTGCATTCTCAGATGATTTATCAGAGGGGTATGGTCGGTCCTCTAGGGGATATTTCCTCCAACACAGTGGCTGGATTTTTAAGAACGATTAGGGAATTCTATACGGTGGCGAAATATATGATGCAAAAGTAATGGGTACAACTATGGCACTCCTTGCTACTATTCCAGCAAGACAAGGAGAAGAGAGAATCTTTGTTCTCCTTGATAGCCAAGTAGCAGTTAGGGCCTTGCAGATAGAAAGTACATCTTCTCGTTTAAATTTAACAATGCCATTCTATGATTTAACTAGGATAATCAATTTAGAGGTTAGATGGGTACCAGATCACTCAAAGATCAGTGGAAAAGAAGAGAGATATAAAGCAGCGCGCTCAGCACTGCAGAAACTTTCTTCCCGCCGAAATCAACCAGGCTATATAACTCTTGAATTTCTACGACATTTGATGTATCAACACCGCTAGAACTTAGTGAATGAGTGGTGTTTTAAGGCCTGTCCAGCTTGATATCGTAATTTGGACCTTTAAATTCGCGGCAAGAAACCACTAGAACCAGCTCTTCCTCGGCGGTTACTACATAAACTTAAAGCAGTCAGAACCGGTCACGGAGACTTTGCAGATTACCACTGTCGTTTTAAATACTTAGAGGTTATACTAGAGTTTGTCTATGTACATGAAATTTCACCCACTGATTTTGCCCGATGTCGAGAATATGCCACCCAAGTATGCAAGCTGAGAAAAGGCGAGTCCATGAGGACTTTTATTGGTCAGCTTCTCTGGCTAAAATTCCTCGGTAAGTTCACGGAATTTGCGCAGAAAATGGGTTGCTTTATGAGTCTATCTGACAACCAGATCTCTACTAAATATGAGAGCTAAACACAAGAAGCTTCCTAACAGCGAGGATTGGCTGAGTTGAGCAAGTGTGAAAAACACCATATCAACTCAAAAAAATAAAAGAAAAATTTTCATCTAGTTACTCTCTCATTTTCCTTTGTTAAAATATAAATAATACCTTAATGGTTTTTAGCGATGCGAACGGGTTGGGCATGTTCTGCTTTAAAGCTTCACCCCCATCGGCTCCATTGGTCCCGGATCTAAATAGGAATAGGGCAGTTACCTAGGACCTGGAATAAAATAAATAAAGATACCGCCTGCCGACCAGCACTAAACCTCATTAAGGATTGGGGTCTTGACTAAGCAACTTATGAATAGTGATATATAATTTTTCCAGCGTTTTTTTTTTTTTTTTTGGTGTCCATTCAGTATCAAAGGATTCTCAAGGACGTTGAGATGTACCTGAAGGAAGTATGGACTTTTGGGTGAATTTAACTTCCAAGTTCTTTTTTGAGGATTCCATAGCTTAAGACCTACAGATCTCCCACCCAGCTTGAATATGAGTCTCTGTAAGACAAGAACTTCTCGCTTCATGAAAATAAGATTTAAAAAAAAAAACATTTACGGTTCTTTAAAAACTGCACCGCAACTAATAGAAGCGAGATTATTCAGGATTTCACGATACCGCGACTTGAAAGGCGAGTGAGAAACAAGTGAAATCTAAGAGCTGGACAAATATGAGATCTATGGGGCGGTTCAAACACTATATGTACCTGATTTAGCTTGCACTCCTATAGGAAGTTAATGTTGCAGTTACTTCGATTTCCATCAATAAGTAAAAGTTCTCTATCGCGATGGCATAGAAGGTGTTGTTTGTCACGATACAGAGAATTGGTGACGCAAGGCTTCAGGTTTAAATGTAACTTATGAGATTCCAAACTATCTAAAGATCGAATGTAAGCAAAGGGTAACTATTTATTTGATTTGATTTGATTCATTTAACGTCCGCGGCGAAGTCCTAGTCACCTGAGAGCCTCCCTTGGGGCGTAGGACGCGCTACCAGGCTAATCCTGGTAGCGGATTCTAAGTTTAACTAAAATATCTAATGTACACATTCAAAGGGGAAATTTGACCATCTCATGATCAGCTTTCTTGTTCACTTATTAGTTGTTTACTGCAACCTCTACAACATCCTTATCTAGAACTTTTCCAAGTGCTACTGCCCCATCTGTCGTTCCCAATAACCATTCTATTGCCTCGTGTGGCATCCGTTTTCCAATTCGTTTCTTCACTGATATCCTAGTTGATTGGCAGAAAAAGAAGTGTGTTGGTGTTTTATCTTTTCCGCATGAACATTGTGTATAACTAATATGATTAAATCTTTCATGATATTCTTTGAAGTCACCATGTTTTGACCTTGCTGAGAGCAAATAGTGTAGGGCCTTTCTAGAAAGTGTAAGCTCTTTGGGACATTTACCTAGTTTCCCAGCTTGAATTCCTAGCTCCTTGTATCTCTGGGGTGCGTGAGTTTGCCACCACGAGTCTAGAAGTTGCTTCCTTGTGGTTTTAACGAT
>QVIK01000938.1:0-16635 GCA_003957845.1 Oidium heveae | reverse complement strand
CGGCGCGTCTTTCGCCCTTCGGGAGGCTTGTAGGAGACCATCAGAAGATGGTTTTTCCGTAGACGTTAAACGTAAAATAAATAAATAAATATAGGGAACTAACGGCGGTTCCATGTCATTCTATACCATTATAGTCGAAATCTACAATTACAACAAACGATTCACATTTACAATTATCTCTTTGTACTGAAGCTATATCATCATCCACGATAACTCCATCCCTCATCCCCCTGAGGTTTTAAGGTACCAAATAGTAAATAGTAAATTGTAGTTATATATAACTTAGTTACAAGATGTCTATGGATTTCAACTATACTACAATATTGTTGGTACGGTAAGTTAGACGCGCGTTAAGGAATAAGACAGTGTAATAATAAACATTAAACAAAAATAAATCTATTTCTATCTAATCCTTTTTCTTTCTGTATCATGAGACTATTTACAGATTCAGAGACGNAAGTTAGACGCGCGTTAAGGAATAAGACAGTGTAATAATAAACATTAAACAAAAATAAATCTATTTCTATCTAATCCTTTTTCTTTCTGTATCATGAGACTATTTACAGATTCAGAGACGCAGTCGCGTTTGCATGCATAGATGCCTGAGGCATTGACTATAGTACTATAAAGTTGGCTTTAACCCAAGAAATGTAGTGAAATCTAGGACGATATATAAATATTCGTCGGTTCCCCTATTTCTAAGTGTCCGAGCTTCTAATTACTATTTATTTTATTTATTCATTTTAGGTCACGGGCACGAGCCTAGCGCTAATTAGCGTGTGACCGATGGAGCCGGCAGGGATTATAGCCAATGGTATGCCAAAACTCGTTCTCACCATAACTAGTGCTATTGAGATGCTCTATAGCATGCATCGTGTTGATACATTAAAAATCAAACAACTATAACAAACGAAACAAAACATAATTAATTTTTAATTAATTAATTAATTAATTATTTTAATTTTTTTTCTTCCTCTTTTTGGGGTCGAGCTATATTCCTCACATTATGCTGCGGCCCGCCCTCCCGATGTACGGGCGTTCTATATTAATCGGTCCTCGCTTCCAGCAGAGGACGGACGCGCTAACGGGTTGCTGAAGCAGCCTGTGAGCACAGCGAATTCTTTAAAAGTACTTAGGCACTTAGGGCCAATGAGTTGACTGGTGAAAGAATTTAAGGCCATAGATCTTCTGAGCTTTCGTGATTGGTTTGCGTGCCTTCGGTAGCGAATAAAGTGGGTGGATGAAGTTTCCTGTCCACGGGAGCAGTATAGGTCTGCAACTAAATGCTTAAACCGGCGATGGTATGCAGCGAAGTCTCCATGTCCTGTACGGGCAGCTATGAGCTCGTGAAGTAGACTCCGTGGTAAGCTCAGTTCAGGAGGCTTTTGACGTCGAATCTGTAGATCTAGGTCCCGGTATCTAGGCGGACAAGCCACAGACCACCAGTCATCTATTAGAGCCTGGCGACGTTGCTGCATCAATCGGCGCAAATAGGCCTGAGTGATTATTTCTGGTTGAATATTAATCGGAGGAAGGTTAGATAATGCGGCACGAGCTTCATTGTCGGCTTCTTCATTACCCGTGATTCCTGATTGTCCTGGTACCCATCTAACCTTAGCACCCACTTTTTGAGCCACCTCATTGAACACACGTGTAGCTCTAATGCTAGATGATGATTTTCCCGTTTGGAGTGCACCGACCGCTGCTTGGTTATCAAGTAAGACGAATATGTTCTCACCACTTCTCCTCTCTTCTATCGCAGCCTTGAGAGCCGCAGCTGCTCCAATGATTTCTGCATCATAAACCTCACCCCCATGAACTATCCCACTATCTTGATGAAAGGTTGTCCCATTTCGCTGCAGAGCGATACCCCACGAAGATAGGCCGTGTCCCTCTGATGAGCCATCTGAATAGACACAAAATTTCTGACGGATTTATCGAATTTTCCCATCTCTTGTGTGTTTCTATACCTTCTTTCTTTTTCCTCGAATAACTAGTATAACTTGCGGGAAAAAGGGCCCCTGCTTCCTCGGCTTGAGGCAGTTGCATAAGAGTTCTTTGTATGCAAGACATGTATTTCAGGTTGCTTTGAGCGTCGAAATCTCTTTTTATACTTCTGAGTGCCTAGATTTGGACACGCAGCAGCTCGAATGCGGAGTGGATGTTGAGAATCCAATGAATTTAGTCTGGAACAAAATCGTAGGCGAATCCCTTCGAGTAAGATTTTCGCAGTAGGGATGCCCCCTTCCCGGTGGAGAACCATATTTGGTGTTGTCCTCCATACTGGAAGAGTAGCTCTTAGTGCTAAACGTACTACCTTATCAATTAACCCGCAAAAATGAGTCGTAGAAGGAGTAACATTTCCTCTTGCCGTCTTACGAGTGAGCCCCGGCCACCATACCTCAGATCCGTATGTTGCTACTGGGACAATGCATGCATCGATAGCTTTGACTAAAGCCCCCGGTGCAGCTCCTCGTCTGACCGTATTAAGTCTTCTCATGTGTTGAGCTGCTTTAAGTGCTTTACCATACCAGGTCGTGATATGGTGCTTGAATGTTAGTCTAGTGTCCAAGTGAACACTGAGCCAGCGGATATGTTCAGCAGGTTCAATTATTGAGTCCTTAATTTTGATGCCAACATTTTCCCCACATTGGCGACTAGGGAACTGTATGAGTTCCGTCTTATTAGCGTCGAAAGAAATTGCATTTGCTTCAGCCCATTCCATTAAGTCATCCACTTCACTTTGTGCCGTGGCTGCTGATTCTGCAACTGTTGGCCCTATTCCTAGGATGCCAATGTCATCTGCATAGCTAAATCGTAATTTTATCCTCCCCATACGCATCGGTTCTGCTAAGTAAAGAAGGAAGAGGAGGGGAAATACTGGTGACCCTTATGGTACTCCACAGGATAGTTTTCTCGGAATTGTAACCCTACCAGGATAGCGAACCTGAACCATCCTATCTGAAAGAAACGAGTCAGTCCATCCTTGTGTTTTCATCCGCCTCAGTAATCTATTATATAGCACAGCATCGAAGGCTCCTTGAACGTCTAGGGTCGCAAATGTTAAGCTACACCCTTGGGTCCGAGCTTCTTCAATATCGTGTACAACGCATGAAACTAGGTCGTTTGCTGAGCGTTTTGAGAGGGCTCCAAACTGCTGTTCACCCACCACTCCTGAAATAATTACTAAGTGGGACATCCTTTTCGCTATGATTCTTTCCAGACCTTTTCCTAGGCACGATAATAGTGCTATATGCCTCCATCCTTTTGCTGTTGTTGGACTTCTGCCAGGTTTTGGTAGAAATACTAATTCTGCAAGTTTGAAGGAGGATGGATGATGGCCATATTTGATGCACGCGCGAAATAACCGAGTCACGTGATATTTTATAATATTCCAACAAGCTATAAGTAGCTCGACCGAGATACCATCTGCTCCTGGGTATGTGTTGCCGCTTCCTATAGTATACACCCTCACCTCTTCCTCTATCAGATCCTCTGACCATTGGATTCGGGCTTCGCTTGATACTGTACAAGGTGGAAGATCGTCAGAGGCCTGAAATCTTGCGAGTAAAGCATCTCTAAGTATCTCTGCCCGTTCTTTCTGGTTCGAATATTTTATTCCATTATGTATAAGGGGTGGCGGGATACTGAAATTTCTTGGGGCCAACCACTTTATTAACTTGAAGATATCTTTGGGGACTTCATATCTTCTACTCTATTCTTCCAATACTCTCTTTTAGCTGACGCCACTGTGGCACGCCGATTTTTTACAGATATAGATCTGTCGTCATTAGTGGTTGCGTCCTTATATTCCAAGTGTGCAAGCTTGCAAGCTTGCAATTTGTGGTCCATCAAGGTGCCGATCTACCTCTGCCCTTTTTGGCGCTTTTTCCACACGCTTTAAGTGCGTTTGATAATACTTGACATAATTCCTTCGAAAATCTTTCTATCTCTACTATTGAGTCCAGTGTTGAAGGGCGTGGGATCCATTGTGACACCATTCGAGTATATTGGGGTAACATAGATTTAGGAACTCTCAAAGGACCCTTCCAAGACTGTGTAATCTGGCTAGATGAGGGAACTAACCCACATACTGGTAGGTGGTCGCTCGTCATGCATTCCTCACGCTCCACCCACGCTTGAGTTCCACTAACGTTAGTCCATACCAAATCCAACGTGTTACCTGCGCGGTGTGTAGGTTCTCCTATAATTAGACAGGTGAGGTTAAGTTTTTTCGCCCATTCCTCAATTTCTTCTCCGTTTCCGGATGCCCGCAATGCCCCGGGTTGCCAAGCCCAGTAAACTGATTTAAAATCTGCTGCTGCAATTGTTGATGTAGGGGGCGACCAATTAATTAGTGGTAGTATTGCCATTGGGTCAGTGTGTGCCTTATAAACATTGAGGAAAGTTATTTTGTTGACGAAAACCCAGCAGTAGTCTCCGGTCTGCGATGCGCAAGGAAATATTTGGTTTGCATTGATTTCCTTCTCATTTTTCCTTATATATGTCACTGCTCTTGGCCTGACATCGGGACCACCATATGGTATATGACAGTCGAATCTTGGATGTGATTTGGTTTTATTGGACCACCAGGGCTCTTGTATTAGCACAACATCGATTCCAATCTCGTGTGCACGAGAAAGTGCAATATCGTATGTTATTCCTCCCCTAACTACATTTATTGACAAAAATTTGAGTTCAGTTGGTGGAGTTATGAGGCGCCGATGGCTACCTAACATTCTTGAGGGGTAGCGGCAGTCAATTCGACTGACGCGGGAATGATACCAGCTTGAGCTTCAGGGCTAGAAGCTGGAGTAGAACTAACTGAGATACAAGCAGCTTTTGCGCGATCCACCGCGGCTCTTGCTCTATTTACTGCGTCGAATTCCCGTTGTCCTGCAATTCTAATCACTTGGAGTTATTCCTTCGTTGGTTTGCCTGCTTTAGTGGGACGGGCCAAGCATTTCCGACTTTCCGATCGATGTGGCCCACCGCAATTTCGGCACTTTGTAAGTGCTTTGCATTCCTCTTCAGGATGCATGTTGACCCACATCTACCACAAGCTGGAGTACGAGAGCAACATCCAGAGTGATGAAACCATAGACATCGTTCGCAGTTTAATTTAGTTTGTCGAGGTTTCAGAGGAGTAGCTCGACCGGAATCATCAAAAAGTCTGAATCCAGGATTGGGAGCTGAATCTTTATCAAAGAACACCATCTATGTACGATATGGTGCCCCAACTTTGCTTTTACCCCTATATCGAACAGATTTTGGCGTTAAAATAGCGACTCGCTCTAGTTCGGCGATCACTCCACTCTCTGCAACAGGTTTACTGCCTTCTATTGTTACAATATGGGTTGGGATGTTGGGCAGCATGTAGTTGACCCAATCGCGGGCCGCTTCCAACAAGATATCTTCAGAAAGACGGTTAGATAGGGATAAGAGAAGCTGGCGTCCCGTCTCATCTTTTGCGATTATAGCATATCCTGATGCAACTGGTATAATTCTGTCAATAGTAGTAGGCGAAAAGCCCAGTTTACGAATGACAGCCTCTCGAATTCCAGCAGGGGTGAAACTGCGCCATTCATGTTTGCGTGGGGTTCGTAGAAAAATACGATCAAATAGACGATCGTCTTTTGGCATTGACTTTGCGACACCTTTATTTAATGCACCTAATTTCCGTTTTTGATTAAAATTCGAGGCTATCTTTTTAGATTGCCCGCTGCTTGTTACAGTCCTCGGTTTTGACTGCGATCTGTGTTTGGAGATACCTCCCTTGAGAACTGTGACCCAACTTCCGTCTTGTCGATGTTCTCTGGGCTCCTGTTGAGCAGAGGGTGTCGCACAGCTTCTAGGGCCTGGTGGTAGGATTGTATCTTCACACGTTTTAGCCACAGTGATAAGAGTTCTAGGTGGCACCATAGGAAATTTGGGTGGGGCGGCGCCAGGGCCAACTTGAAGGAATTGCGCTATTGAAGCCCGAAGAAAGACCCGGAGAGAGTCAACAAACGATTTAGTGCCCCCTGTGAGCATTGGGGATAATGAATCTTCTGCCGCATTGATTGCAGTGGTACATATCTGAATGTTTGCTTTCGCCTGAGCTGCTCGGCGTATTTCGGCTTCGATCATTTTCTGTAGTTCTTGTGGAACTGACATCTTGCCAACAACCTCCTCAAACCTATTATTGTCAATTCCTGCGTTCTGACGCTTTGTCTGTGATGATGCTTCTTCTGTGTTCGGCCTCGTGCCTAAAGCAGGTAGTATATTATTTGGCTGCTGGGTTGACTTGCTTAGGTCTTTGACTTGACCTGCGCAGCGTGTTGCTGTATTGCT
The DNA here is from genome assembly GCA_003957845.1 of Oidium heveae. NCBI lineage: Eukaryota > Fungi > Ascomycota > Leotiomycetes > Helotiales > Erysiphaceae > Oidium > Oidium heveae. The sequence goes on along the minus strand of QVIK01000938.1, from coordinate 10,302 downwards.
TTGAATATTCCGCAAAAAATACCCGTGAATCTCAGAATCTTTGTCTTGGATAGGACGTGCCCATCGGGAATCATTCAATTCTTGTGTTATAATCTTGTCGACTTCAGTGTCGACCATTTCGATCTCCGGAATTTCTTCTATTCCTTTGATAATTTTTGCCTCAATGGCTTCAAAATCCATTTCGTCTATAGCAAGTCCTTTTTCCAGTAGGCGCGATCTCGCTCGAGTCTTTGCATAGTGAGCCAACGAATGTTGACGTCTTGGTTTGCGCACCGCAGGCATGGTGGCCGGCGGAGGCGCGAGTAGTTCACAGATTTAATGATATATGAAGGGTTAGAAAGGGGTAATGATAGTTTTTATGTGTAGTTAGTTTAGTTAGTTCTGTGAATGCATATTAGATATATGTATCTAAATCTATATTTGCTACGATTGTTTGTATGTTAGTTAGCTTCTAATTACTATTCTAGCTTAACGGTCATTGAAATTACCTAATTTCGGACATGGGTCTTGATTACTAATAGGGGGATCTGGTTTACGGAAACATCACCCTCGTCCCCCGCCTCCATTGAAAAGCTCCCCACTTAAGGAGACATTATCAGAAATATTGTTGTCATCCACTTCAGCTGCAGCTACTAGGAACCAGGAAGCTACTCTTCTATTTCAAAACATCTGTAACGTCCTAGACGATGTTCTTACTGTGGATCATCTCCCCATCCACCTCTACAAACCACTTCGTGACTTTATCACTGATCTCAACGCCGTGGCACAACGACATTTCGATAGCCATATAAACGGAACCTCACGCCCTATGCTACCTTACGCCGTAACTACTGACAAACCTAATGCCCGGAAGATCTTGCTCGTACGCAGGATATAACGATAATTCCATCGAAGGAATCACAATTATAGCGCCTCTCATTTCGGAAGCCTTTAGAGATATATCAGACATAGTCCCAATTAATATTATTGAATGTAAAAATCCTAATATGTCAGAGAATATTTACCATAAAAACTGGGTCGCTCTTTATCCTGAAGGACTTTAACTACCCAAAATTATTCCTCTGTTTGGCGTCCGCGTGCAAACAAAGCTACTTCCTAAAAAATCAAAGACTCCTCAGTGTAGTAAGTGTTCTGGCTGGCACAATGAAAGATCTTGCTATGGGACACATCGCTGCAGAATTTGTGGCTCTACAAAGCATGTAGAAGATGAATACAAGTCATGTGCTCCGGAAATAGAACATAAATTTGCACCAAAGTGCGCCACTACCACGAACCGCATCCAGCTGATTTCTTGGAGTGTCCCATCAGACCTAGAAAGGACCAAAAACTATCTACTAAAGCTGAAATAGCAAAGATCTGACAAGTGGCCTCAGCAGCCAGGATGAGATTGGTGGCAGCTCACTGTAAACCTATCTCATCTTAACAAAACACACAAGCAACTACAGGGAATGATTTCACTACAAGTGCAGCTCCCACAACGCCCCAAATTACTCGCCTTCTATTCTCTAAATCCCCATTCTCATATCGCGGCCGTTTCGCGGTACTACAGGCCCCTTAATAAAACCGTAATCATAGCCCTTTTAGAATGGATGAATGACTAATACACCAACATATCCAAAAATCCCATCCTTCAATGTAGGCCGCTCCGCGTCTGTAAATGAGATCGCCCTTCAAATTGCTTTCGATACACAAACAGATATCTTGCTAATACAAGAACCGTATATTTATAGAGATTTATCTCGCAGAATAACCCGAACACACCCTGCTTTTGAATGCTTCACCCCAGTTGATGACTGGTCAACCAAGCCACGCGTACTCACTTAAACTTATAACGCAGGACTCTCATTCCTTCAAAACCGCCCAAAAATATCACTAGTTCAAGGAATAAGCGATTTTCTCTTCCTCAGTGTCAAGATCCCAAATGACCCGTGTCTCACCATAGTGAATATACAAAATGCCCCCCGGGGATCTATCAATCCAGGTGCCGCACTAAATTTTTTATTCTCCTTGACAAGCGACTTTTCATTAAAAGATTGAATGCTTGCTGGAGATTTAAACCTCCATCATATAAATTGGCAGGCATCCTCAACAGACTCTGCGTCACATCTAGCGGAAACTCTCATAAGATGGCTCGACGCCAAACATTTATCGCTAATTTAACAAGTCGTCGTCCCTGTCGTCGGGTCAATTGATGTTAGTACACAACAGAGAAAGTCCAATAAAGTCAGTTTATTATAAAAATCTACAGAAGGAAACTATCTAATCATTCTAATCATTTAAATACAACTCTCATGCCCCCCCTGTTAGTCGAAGATTCTGTGAACTTTTCATTCCATGTCATTCCATCTGATTATTCAAGATAATCATTGGCAAAGCCAATGTAATCATACGGGTACATCCCGTGACAGTCCCTACCCATAATCGGGGAATGTTCTCAATTTATGCCTTGCAACACACTCTATATTGGCAAAGGGTATTTCATCATATGTACAACACGATCTCAACACTACCTCTGACCACTAACCCGTTCTTACTACAATCCCTCTCGAAGCGCTAAGAAGTCACGTGGAACCAAAACTACGCTTCTCAACTATAAATGAAAAAACTTTTCAGTCTTTACTTCTCTTAAGTATGACTCATATGACTCTATTACAAAATAAAAGCCCCAGAAATGTTGACAAGAGAGCTGAGGAGCTAATCAGTGTACAACAAAGCTCATTTACGGGATCAGCAAAGAAATCATTTGCCCGAAACATTGGAAAACCTTGGTAGGATCTGAATTGTAAGAAAGCACGACAAAAATATCGCGAAGCACTACGTACTGGAATTGCTTCTGAGGCTAATAGGAAGGATTTTAGAAGGACTATCAGAAGGGCTAAACGCTATTTTTCTCACAAGAAAATTGATGAAGCCAGCAAGGCCAAAGATGTCTTCGATATAGTGAAATGGTATAAAACCAAAGGTTTCTTCCGAACCCCCCCTCTCTGTAATCCACTTGCACTAGACAACCCCCCTACCCAAACTCTTGAAGAAAAATGAGAAGTTTTTGTCAAAAATCTTCTATGTTACCAATTTGAAGCTGAAGACTTCCCATTAAATATGCCATCAGTTCCAAAAAAATTCATCCCCATTCCCAAAATTACGAATTTAGAGGTCTCAAGATCAATATATGGGGCTGGCAACACTACACCAGGAAAGAACGGAATTGCTAGTGCTTTATTACGGCTCGCTTGGCCTCATATATCCGGAATTGTCACGGATCTATTTCAGTCGTGCTTAGATCCTGGATACCATCCTCGATGCTTCCGCTTAGAAATTTCAACTATTATCGGAAAACCAAAGAAAGCTGACATGAGTAATCCAAGATCCTACAGACCGATAGATGTGTTCTCTGTTTTAGGAAAAGGACTCGAGAGGCACGTTGCAAGACGTATGGCATGGGTGGCTATCAAATTTAAAGTCCTCGCATATCAACAATTTGGTGCACTCCCACTTCGGTCATCGGTAGATCTAACTACTCGTTTGACCCATGACATAGAGACATCTTTAGCCCATAGTCGCACAGCAACTGTCGCGATTCTTGATATAAAAGGAGCTTTCGATGCAGTCTTACCTGGACGGCTGGTAAACCGTCTTGGAGAACAAGGATAGCCATGCAAACTCTGCGACTAGATTGGCTCCTTTGCAACTGAGCGTTCTGTATCAATTAGATTAGATGGTGAGACTGGACTTCTCCGAGAAATCAATTGTGGGTTGCTACAAGGCTCCCCAGTCTCGCCCATCTTATTCATGCTCTATATTTCTCTTTTATGCAGGCTAAAGTGTCTTCAAAATGCTTTTGGTTACGCTGAAGATGTTACTATCCTTGAGTTATCTCCATCGCTTGTAGAAAATGCATTAAAAATTGAAACAACAATGAACCATGCGCTGGAATGGGTTCGACAGGAAGGCATAACCTTTGAGCCTAGCAAATTAGAACTAATGCACTTCTCAATGCGGTATAAAGATAAGTCTAAAAGTCTACAAGTGAAAACGTCAAAATTCACAATAACAGAGAGTGATGAACGACCGTATCTCAAATGGTTAGGTGTGCATTTCGATAGGAAACTCTCCTTTAAAATTTATGTCACTATCCAGACCTCTAAGGCTCTCAATGTTGCACATGCTCTCCGTTATTTGGGGAACACGACTAGAGAAATCCCACCGCATCTCGCTAGACAAGCTATCACAGCATGTATATTACCCATCGCACATTTCGCAGCTGAAATCTGGTGGCCTGGAAAAAAGAGAATCAAAGGCAATAAACTAATAAGTAATAAAGTCGGATTACATTCAAAATCCTTGGAGAAGGTATACACTATAGCTGCAAGGGCTATACTTCCAGTTTACCGACCAACCCCCACCTCAGCACTCCTCAGAGAATCTGGACTAAATCCTGCAGAGATTTCCCTCGACACCCTCTCTCAAAGAGCTTCCATTAGAGCTCGCCGCCTTGCTGATCGACACCCTCTATACAGACGAACCTGCAAGCTATGTTCGTCTCAACCCCTGACCCGCTTTGCTCGCCCCTTAGCATAAATTCCACTATCAGAGCAAATTGATCCTATCGTACACCCTCTCTGGGAGGTCGAAGAAACTAAGAATAATCAAATTTTATATTCTGATGCGTCAACAAGAACACCTCAAGTACGAGCTAGAAATCCTCAAAAACTTTTTAACTCAATACCAAAGAACGGTATCATTATCTATTGTGATGGTTCAAAACTATCCAATTGAAATACTGGGGCAGGCTTTGCAATCTATCAACTTGGACATCTCATAAAATCAGGGGCCTTACCTCTAGGTAAACGGAAGGAGATAGAAGACGTAGAAGCATTTGCTGCAATTCAAGGCATCAAAGTTGCGATTTCACTCCCAACAGCCCGGCTCTCCAAAGATCTTTGTATATTCACAGATAATCAAGGTGTAACAAAAAGGCTTTTAACAAAATCATTGATCCTTACATCACAGTCAGTATACCTTGAGGCTAAAGAATCCATCAAAAAATGGAAAAAAGAGCTAAACTTTCTCACATAGTAGAGGGTGCAATCAAGATACACTGGGTTTACAGCCCCGCCTGAATTGGTGGTAATGCACTGGCAGACTCTGAAGCCAAAAGGGATACAGCTGTACAATTTTCCGATCAACACCAAAAACACTCTTTGGCTTCTCTTCAACAATGGCTACTAGTTCAGAGGAAATTTTCAAGAGATAGATGGTGGGAATCACATGCTCCCAGGTCATATACCCAGCTTGAAATAAACTCTACTCCCCTCTCATCCAAAGAGCTTCACTTAAACAAAAGGTCTCAAGGGTAACTATTAGCCTCTAGAACTGGACACGGGGGCTTTGCTAATTATCATACTCGCTTTAATCACCAAAATGTAAACTTACACTGCCACTGTGGATCACCCAAGGCACAGCTTCACTTTTTGTACTGTAGACTTCTACGACGTCGCTATGGTTGCCCTCCCGGGCCCATTTTCTCCTCTACTCTCAACTTGCTTGGAACCCCTGAAGGGGCAAAAAAATTTACCATTTGGCTAGACGATACTGATTTCTTCGTAAATATTTGCCCACGATAATGATATCCCACAAGTAAACTAGTAAAAATATCGCAAACAACTGAGGCACCAATCTAAAAGTTGAAGACTAGATTACGAACCTCTCACTAGTTTAAGTGATGGCTGTTTCATATAACGCTCCACACCAGGTATTTAATGCTTATCTAAGCTTCTTTTTCTCCAGAACCCTAGCTCTAGCGTCGTTTGTCCCTAGATAGGATTGAAGGAATCCATACGTAGCACGTGATACTCTATTAGACGTTTGTTTGTTTGTTTGTTTGTTTATTATTTAGCGTCTAATTACACATAGCTATACTAGTATAGTAAAATCCGTAAATGGACATATGACGCCAAGACTTACTGTCTTGGATGACTGAGACTTGTTAGAATTTAAGGGTAGTGGAAGAAGCAACAGTTGTTAGACTGTGTGGTGTCACGTAGATAGAATGGATGAAATCTAAGTGAGAAGATAAAAGTGGGTAGGAAGATAATTTTTATTATTGTTGTTCTTGTTTTGGGCACGGTGGGAAACACCGTGCTTTAATAGTTAAGATATTACATAACTACGCTAACTGTGATTCAGTGGTTTGGTATACGCTAAACTGAATACGTTAGTCCTTGCATGACAAGGATCCTACAACCAAATTAGATTAACTAATTTCAACAAGACTACCTCCTTTCAAACCATCAGGGAAGACATCTAACATATATAGAGAGAGAAAGTGTGGTTTGCCACGCCATTCTACTTAAAAATACTAAGGTTACTAAAAGAGGAAATTAGGGTTAAAATTAGGAATTAGAAATGAGAGTAAAGCTCTACATCGGATCAATCTCTTCTGGGGAGGTAATTTTAATATTATGGGAGGCCATTGTCTTAGTAGTTATTAAGGACTGGTAGTAGCGGTGATGGCCTCTTGAAGAGTTATTTGTACTTAGGAATTACTAGTCTGTAATTTGAAATTTTGGGCAAACTTCAATGAAAAACTTAGTAGACTTCAGCCATTTGGTGAATTCAATAGCCCCTCTAGTAGTGCCAAAAAAGTATTCAGTTGTATTGCCTAGAGCTCTAAGAACTTTAGATAGTCATTCTTCAGGCATCGTGCAGTATAAGGCATGTCTTGGAGCTTTAAGGGCTCCGCAACTACAGGTAGTAAGAGCCTCTTTGTGATTAAACCGCTCGTGATACGCGGCAAAGTCACCGTGGCCAGAGCGTGCGGCGTAAATATGAGCAGATAATGAGCGCGGGAGAGAAATTTCCTTAAGGCAACACTCAAATTTATTAATATTGAGTGTTCTATACGACAGCGGTGCGTTTTAAAGCCAATAGTCTTCAGTCTCTTTACTTAACAATTCTTTATTACGAGCTCTAGCTGAATCTAGAGATAGGGGGGTATGATCCGAAGCTGGGTAGGCAATGTCTCGCGCTTCTTTGGCGCCACGGTCTGCTTGAATGTTTCCTAATATGCCAGTATGACTAGGAACCCAATGAACCCTAACCTTTCCAGGGAGCGTATGTGCTAAACGAAGTCGGTTTGGCCAAGTTGAAGCCTTCTCTGCGAAGTGGATAAACTTTATTTGTGAAGAGCGGGTCGGTTTTGGGAGGAGAAGGCGTGCGACATCTTGGTTGTGGAGTAAAATCCAGAGATCGTTTGAAAAGTGAGCGGTGGTGAGATTTGGAGCTTCTTCTATTGCAATAGCAGTAGCAGTGACTTCAGCATCGAATATAGATAATTTTGGGCTTAGTGGTATATATTTTTGAAGGATTGTTTGTCCGGCTTGGTGTATGACCACGCTCCCTCCAACACGGTTGCCAGAGGGGGATTCTGAGCAGCTTGCATCTGAGTATACTACAAGATCTTGATAGGGAATTTCAGTTGGTATCGGGAAAGGGTAGCGAGAGACTCGTTTCATGCTAGCGCACCAGCCTTCCTGTTTAATCCAGGGGGGATATATGAGCGGATCTATATTTTCTATTTCAGGGTGGTCAAGAGCTCTACGTGAAAGACGAGATACATTCCTTTTGTTTCTTCTAGCCCAGTGAATTCTTTTTCTTAATGGATGTCGAGTATCTAAGCGGTAAGTTCGTAAGATTGCTTGACGAGACCTTTTGTTTAATTCTATTTCTAGAGGAAGTAAACCCGATTCTCGAAATAAGGCAGAAGTGGGCGTGGTCCGGTAAATAGGAAGAATAGCCCAAGCTCCAGCAAGTATAACTTTACGAATGGGTGTAATATGCCCTGCTACTCGGTTGGATATTAAGCGGCCTTGTGCGGATCTTCTGTGTAGGCCTGGCCACCATGTTTCAGCTGCGTACAGGGCTGTAGGTAAGACACAAGCTAGGATGTCAGGATCTAAATGTTAGATTAGCGACATTTGGAAATTAGGTTGTTGTCAGGAACTCATTATAAGATTAACAAATATTGGGAAATTGGCTTAGCATAAAGCAACTATCCCTGTTATAGTTATTTGGTGATTTTGATAAGATCATACTAGTGTATCATTCCTGTATTGTATTATTATAACTAGCTACGGTCCATGTCTTCTTGAAAGATGTGCGTCGTCTTATTGAGTTTATCATACCTATCTGAATTAGCTTTAACTCATCTGAAGAATTATATATAATTATTTATAAATAACTAACAAGAACACGATCCGTGACATTACGACGCACCCTCTTTACTTAATCTAGTATGTCTGAAGTTTCTACTAAAACCAGAGTTGCCGATTTTCTGCGTAATCTTAATATTCAAGTTCACGAGCAACAACTGGGCACAATCATCAAATTATTTGAACAAGTTGATCTTCTTGAAAGTCAACTTAGCCAGAATCGGGAGCAAAATACTGTACTTAGACAAAAAAATGTGGAATCGACGGGCGCAATAACAGAATTACGACGAGAGATTTCACAGTCAAGAGTCAGACACGATAAGATTCAAAAAGTATTGNTTAGCCAGAATCGGGAGCAAAATACTGTACTTAGACAGAAAAATGTGGAACCGACGGGCGCAATAACAGAATTACGACGAGAGATTTCACAGTCAAGAGTCAGACACGATGAGATTCAAAAAGTATTAGCTGTAACAGAGCATAAGCTTTTTGAATCTCAAAGCTTGGTAGCCAGCCTACAGAATCAAATTTCAGATCTCAAAGCTTCTGATTCAAGTGCACCACTAATAGCAAAACCCGTCATTGAGTTAGACGAATCATACTCACCTTCTAACCTCAACGATCCTCAGATAAGCTCTAACCAAAAATCTGAGTTATACAGGATAGATGAAAAATTTACGGGATTTGATAAGTCTCAGTATCCCGCCTTCCAAAGGCATATTCGAATAGCACTTTCTCAAAATGCAGACTGATATGTTACTTTGCAATCAAAAATTGCGTTAATTTATCAGAACCTTGGCCAAGAGCCACGGTCATTTCTGGACCAACTTCTTGACGACAACGGTATATTTTTATTTTCCAGCGTGCAAGATGTGTGGGATACACTTGATGTCTCATACCGCAATCCAAATGAAAAGGAGGAGGCTAGGGCAATTCTTTGCTCTTTACGACAAAAGGGCAGAAGTTTTGGTGCCTATCTAGCAGAATTTCNGATGTAGGGATAGTTTAAACTTGAAGTCAAGTAATAACGAATAATATTTATCTAACTATCTAGAGGTGCAATTGCACCAGAATATATACAAGAAAATAATTCACAGCCTGACGATTTCGTAGCCTTACCCTTTACTACCATATTCAGTCCTATAGTTAAAATTAAATAAATAATGTATCGCCTTAGGTTTAGCCTAAGGCATCTAAACATAGTGGCTTCAGTCCTATAACACAAAACGTGACTAAAGAGTACACGTATGATGAATTTGTGGACCTCTGTAAGGAGTGTCAATTACGTATTGATCTTGATCGCCCATTTTCTCAACTCAACCAGATTAATCAGTCCTCACATCAACTAACGTCCGGTCAAACCCAACCTTCCCTGTCAGGTACTAACATATCTTTACCCACTTCATATTCTAGCTCACTCCCACAGGGCGGTGACCCGATGATACTAGACGGTGCTAACATTTCTATCCTCGGGCCAGATGGTAAACTTACGCCTACAGAGCGAAATAGACGGGTGCAATTAAACCTTTGTTTACGTTGTGGAAAGTCAGGTCATCGTGCCTGGAATTGTAAGCCACCTAGCCACCGGCTTCAAGAACTTAAATTAGAAGATAGTACGGACGTTAAGTTAGATTTGGGAAAAGTCTAAACCATGGCTAAAGTCACAGTCATGGTCCACCGCAAACTCGGCAATGGTCAATGAATAATCCTGAATTTCTGTGTATTTCCGAAGTAGCTCTTTTGAAATCAATTCCAAATAAAATTCATTCTCTCGTTTTACCATGTTTGCTCCAGTGCAATAATAATACCGTCAAAACATGTGCCTTCGTAGATTCTGGAGGCAACGGTTTTGGATTCATTGACACAACTTTTGTAAAAAATATCTCCTTACCACTCACTAAGTTGCACCAGCCCCGTATTCTAAGAGTTGTGGATGGTGGAGAATCCAAATCCGGAAAAGTTACTCACTTTGCAACCTGCCATATCCAAATTGGTAACCACTTCGAATCCGCTAATTTCTTTGTCACAAAACTAGGTCAGTTTCCTATAATCCTTGGGCACGGATGGCTTAGCAACCACAATCCTGAAATCC